>SKCR01037845.1:0-158936 GCA_019454045.1 Zanthoxylum bungeanum | reverse complement strand
TTTTGACAGGGGCCTTCCCAAGTTAGAAAACTGCCGGTTTCGGATAGCGGCAATCTCAGTAGAAACGGGCGTTGCTCCCGATGTTCCCCCAATGGGCCTCCTGTTCAGGACCATAGAATTTTCTATTCTCGGCCTCTTCTTCCTCAATGTCCATGACAGTTTCCCTCAACTGCCGAAAATCAGTAATCGTGGAGGTCATCCTCTTCAGCTTCCCATAGATGGAGGGCTTGGTGCCCTTGATGATCATTTTAATCTAGTCCGTCTCTGAGGGCCTAGTCTGCATTTTCAACAACTGACCCCTCCATCGGTCCACGTACTCCTTAAAACTCTCCTCCAATTTCTGCTTAACATTCTCCAGATCGCGGAGAGTGACAGATCGATCTCTAGGTCAGTGACATACTGCTTCAGGAAAGCATCAGCTAACCAATTCCTTTACTTTCTTCTCCAAGCTGTGGTACCACACCACGGGAGCTCCTTCAAGCGACATTCCAAACATTTTCTGCACTTGGCGCTGAGACAAGCAACTGAACTCATGACTGATACAAATTGTCGGAGATGCACCCTTGGATCCCCATTCCCGTTTAACTTAGCCATATCAGGCATCTTGAACTGTGCCGGCAACTGTTCCTCGAAAGTCAGTGTGTCATAATCCAGCAGATCCTCATTTTACCCCTCATCTTGCGGGTAACCGACTCAACCTGATCCCGGGTCTGTAACTCTGCCTGAGACCCAGATACTCTGCCTGCTGCATACTCTGCCATATCATCATCAAAAGCGGGGGTATCATCCCCCAATCTATTCGGAGATTCCTCATGCCTCACATCCCCAGAATTAACCCCGGCACGACACCCAGCTATACCAGCCATAGCAGTAGTCAAAGCCTGCAACTGTTCAGTGATCTTGGCGAGACCGTTCTCTAACTGATCCATACGGGACACCTCATTATCGGATTCACTCATACTTGTTCTTTTAGTGAGTCTTATCCCTTCTCTAACCCAAACGGTATCTATGATGTCTTTTTGAGACATAGATAGTGTTAACATGATATATGTATGTATGAGGTGCATGAGATGCATGTAACATATATAACATACTAAATTAATTATAACTCTCAAGCAAATCGGCCCGTTATCATTTTAGAATCTTCCGGGCTAATTGTCATAGGAGTGAACCCATCCCAGTTTAAATGGCCCAATGAGTTCACATCTCATGACAAGGTGCCCGACTAAACCCAAATGGTAACTTTCCAAACACAATCACATAGTGGCCCATCAATCACTTAGAAGCCTTTGGCCCAATAGTCACGAAATACGTTCTTGTCCCAGTTTAAATGGCCTAACAAACCCATATCCCATGATAAATGGTCCAAATGGATCCAAACAACGATGTTCCCAAACACAAGCATAGAAGAAAGATGATGCAAACATGACATAATAATTTCTACAACAATGGCCCATCAATATTTCAGAAGCTTTTGGCCTAATAGTCATAAGGTGTGAACTTGCCCCAGTTTAAATGGCCCAGCAAGCCCACATTTCTGACAATAGTCCAACTGCATCCAAATGAGGATGGTCCACAAGCACATATTCAAGGAAATAATTGTTACTTTAGCCAACCCGGTCTATGGGTGGGTTAGAAAGAGTATAGACAAAGGCTCTCACCGGCGAAGGATGGCCCACGACTAGGTCTCCCCACTCAAGGGTTCGAGCAACCAAGTGAGCGCACCCTTTTTTATACACTAAGGTACGTGCCAATGAGGTATGGTGTGTGACGGACTGTCAAATGGATTTCCCGTTGTAGATCCCCAGAGGGAAGGTGGAGCGAGGCTCACTTAAATACCCAAGCCTCTTAGGCTCTATCGCTAGTTGTCAGGAATAAATAAACAACAAGTCCTCCAAATTAGTCCATCACAATAGGTACGAGTAGATGGCTATCTAGGTGCCTTCACAGTTTCCTTCTAGAAAGGTAGTTGTAGACATTGCATTTTTGCATGTGAAACCCGATGAGGAGTCTCGTATGGATGCACCACCTTTAAGTCGTAGGAGTCGTGGAAAACGGTTGTCGGAAAGGCAAAGTCAAGAATTGACATGTGTTGTTTAAGTTCGCTCGGAGTTCGCTTGTTGAAAGTTCATTTTTTAAACGTATCTCTTAACCCGAAATCACCCCAAACCATTCTAAAGCCACCTAAGTACCCAAACCCACATCCAAAGCCCATAAAACCAAAATAAATCAAACACCAAGCCCACCCTCCATTAGGCCCACGACCATAACACTAAAATTACCCCTCCTTACACTATTCCAACATGATTACCCATATACCAAACTTACTTTAACCATTCCACCTCACTTTAACAAAATATTAAATAAATAACACTTCACTCATTCAATACCCATACCTCACCCATACTTCACTCACTCTCATTCAAACCCATACCTCACCCATACTTCACTCATTCAAACCCATACCTCACTCATTCACACCCACACCTCACTCATTCAAGCCCATACCTCACTCATTCAAACCCATACCTCACTCATTCACACCCATACCTCACTCATTCACACTTACACCTCCACTACACCATTTGCCTATAAAAACCATCATTTTCCACCTTGAAACCCCTAACACATACCTAAGGAGATCAAGCACACATCAAGAAAGACTTAGCATTTTAAAGATCATAAACAGCCCTCTATATTCCCTACAAGTCACGCCCAAGCCCTTCCATTCATACCTCTGATCATTTCAAGCATTCATCCAGCCCCCTAACCCTCACATCTTCACGCATAAAGCACCCACTCGACTTCCCCTCACTGCCCTTGCACCCAACACGCAAAACAGCCCCTTATTCCACCCAAAACAGTCCACCAAACAGCCCATTGTCACGCCCAATTTAGCCCCTGGAATTTACACCCAAATCAACCTAATTTTAGCCCCAAACCAGTACACAAACTGACCTAAATACCCTCCAAAATTCGCCCAAAAACAGCAGCTCAAAAGCCTTCAAAACAGTCCCCAAAGTCACCAAAACAGTGAGCAAAAACTGCAGTTGTAAGCCCTTGAGTAAACCAAGCAAACGGCAGTCCAACGCCTCTCAAAAATCACCAAAATCGACCTTAATCCGCAGCCAATCAGTGAGCCGAGTGTGGAGACTTGAATCGCAGCGAAACAAAGCGGAAACAGCGGACGAAACAGCGAAACAGTGAGCAGAACATTGAACCAGCGAACCAGTGAAATTGTAGTGCCTTTGCCCTTCCGACGGCCATATAACGCATCTCCAAGGAACGGCATAAAAAGGTTAGACCTGAGGGTTTATATCACAGAATTTTCTCACATTAAATAATGATTTAAAAAAAATTATTTTATGGCATTTTAACATGAGTAGTTAACTTGGCATGTTGTTGGAATTGGCTCACATGAAATAATGGTTTAAAATGTGGTTTAATGTGTTTAATTAGTTAGTATGTTGTATTAAATTTATTTGCATGAGATAATGATTTAGGAAATGTATTTTTATTTGTTTAGCATGAATGATTAGCTTGGCGTGTCATTTAGGATTAATACACATTGAAATAATGATTTAGAATGGTTGTTTGAGCATGTTATTAGTTTACATGGAGTAATGACGTAGGAAGTATGTTTAATTTAAATGGCTATTTAAGCATATTATTTAGGATTAGTTTACATGAAATATTGACTTAGAATATGTGTTTAATAATGCTAGCATGAATAGTTAATTTAACATGTTAATTAATTTAGGTTACATAAATTAATAAGGTAGGATTGCATGTAATTTGTTTTTCTGTCGCATGAATGTCATTAATTAGTACGTGATGTGGTTTTGAGTGAATGGAATATGTATTCTTTTTATGGTATATTGGATGGAAACCCTGACATAAATTCCATAGCCGAATCCGAATGGACGGTAGTATGGTTTGCACTCGGGATACAACGCCCCGTACCACTTAAAAGACTCACATGTTTCATTTCACTCAAATTTGTATTTGAAGCATGATTAGGTTGTTAGAATGTAATTTCATTTCAAGCATATTTTAGGTATTTACCTTTCCTATTAGGAATTTAAATTATGGCATGTTTAGATTAATGTAGCATGTTTGGTATGTGATGCCGTTGTAAAGACTGACTTCAAAGCATGCGAATTTAGATTTAGTTCTATAGAAACTTAGAATAGTTTTTTACCCATGCATGTCTAGTAGACTTGGTTAATATTATACAAATCCGTTCATTACTAGTGACATAAGTAAGGGACTATTCCGAACCCAACGGTTTGAGGTCTTCCCTTGCGAGGGGTGAGTGCGGCCTTAAATCTCATTTTCCCGGTTCACACCGGGTGGCGACTCCATGTTATTTCACACTTCTCAGCCAGGCCGCGAGCCTAGGACGGCGTCGCCCAGTTTCTGTTGTCTACAGTCTGGCGACTCCACTGGGGATAAGAGAATTGGCCTCGAAATAGTCTTGTAATGTTTGGATTTGTGTTTTAATTAACCATGTTTACTGTAAGTTTAGGGAATTTAATCAAAGGCATTGTTAGGGCTAGGTGATGTTTGGTGTCTTCCTTCACTCACTACCTTTTTACAAGGAAAAGCTGTGAAGGCACCTAGATAATCATTTTCCTAGGGGATGGTTGGTGTTTTCCTTCACTCACTACCTTTTTATAAGGAAAAGCTGCGAAGGCATCTAAATAATCATCTCATGTGATAGACTAATTTGGAGGACTCGTTGTTTATTCCTGTCACCAAGCGATAAGAGCCTAAGGGGCTTGGGTATCCACGGTGAGCTTTGCTCCGCCCTCCCTCTGGGGAATCTACAACGGGAAGTCCATTTGACAGTTAGTCACATACCTTAACTTGTTGACATATAAGGTGCACTCACTTGGTCGTTTGAACCCTTGAGTGGGGAGTCCTAGTTGTGGGTAATCCTTTGTCAATAAGGGCCTTTGTTTACATTCCTAGAACTTACACATGAACCTTAGTTTTGTGACCAGTAAAAATTACTTATTTATGCTTGTGTTTTGGACCATTATCATTGGATTCAGTTGGACTTTTTTCAATAAATGTGAACTTGTTGGGCCATTTAAACAGGGACAAGTTCATGTCCTTTGACAATTAGGCCAAAAGCTTCTAAAATGCTAATGGGCTATTTTGTGTTTAGGCCTCTTATTATTTGAAGTTATTTAGTTATATTATCGCAAAGTGTAAACATGTTGGGCCTTTTCAACTGGGACAAGTTGCACTGCGCAATAGTGTGACTAAATACTTTGAAATGATAACGGGCCGATTATTGTAAATTCTTTTACGAGCTTATTTATTTCATACATCACGCGCATCTCGTGCATGCATGCATCATGTTAACCCTTGTGCTTAAAAGCCATCATAGATTCCCGTTGGGTTAGGGAGGAAAAAAGATTTTTCAAGGGACCATCAACCAGTATGATCAAGTCAACCAACGAGGAATCCCGTTTGGATCGATTGGAGATCAAAGTGACCAAAATTGTTGAGCAACTGCAAGTTTTGACCAATGTTGTGGCTAGTTTGACTGTACCCAATGTAGTTAGTGACAGAAAGTTGTGCAACCGGAATGGAAAGACCATTGAGGAACCTTCAAAGACCAAGCCCACTTCCTCTGGGGTTACCCCTGCTAGAGACAGACGATTCTCCAAACTTGGTAGACCTTTGTCAGAGGTGTTTAAGGAGTTGAAAAGGCAAGGACTCATAATTCCCTTAGAGCCCAGACCACTTCCAAACTCTGTGCCACGCTACCTTAACCTGAACCTTTTTTGTTGCCTCCACCAGCAAAGAGGTCATGACACCGACAACTGCGCCCGCCTTAGGCATGAAATCCAAGACCTCATAGACTCCAAAAAATACCCGATCCTGAAAGAGAACAACCCGATACACATAAAAAATCTCCACCCTCTCGCATAATCAACCCCGGCCTACCTGACAGCCATGTCCTTCAAACTCGCAACTACCAAACTTCTCGCAGGGGGATACATGGCAACAGTGGTAAAAGTGAAATAAAACAGAGGGAGGATCTTTGGGAAAACCTCTCGGACAGTGACGAAGGTGAATTGGCAGAAGAACTATTGAAACTGGAGAAGTTGTTGGTCGAAGGAAGCAAGAAGACAGGGGAAGATGAAGTTACAAATCACGGGGATGTTTATTTCCCTGATCTTATTCAACTCTGATCCATCATTTATTTTGTCTACTTGTTCGAACCTTTTCTAAATGATAATAACGAAGTTCATTTCGCTTACTTGCCTGAGTCTCATTCATTCAACCTGCACAATATGAGTATATTTGACAACCCTGATACCATGATATTCAGTGACACTCAGAACACGGATAATTCTCAGCAGAGTAAGCAGAAAAAGACAGAAAATCGGGAAAAAGGCAAGGAGATTACCAGATTTGGGAGTTCACCGAATTGTCGATGAAAGCAGATTGACCGCACTTTGCTGAAAAAAAAAAGAAAAAAAAAAAAAAGAGAATTGAGTGGTCACCAAGGGAACGGGCAGAAGACCTAACCCAACGGGATAGGGAATTCATCCATGCATACACGTAACTTGCATCCTTTGTTTTGTGTTGTGTTTTTGCAGATTTCAGAAGAAAACCAGCAGAGAGCGACTAGAGACATGTGGCGCCGAGGAGCACAATGAAGATCCAAGCCATCACGAAAAGGGAGTATCTCTTCACTTACATATTTACATGCACATGTATTCATATTGTTGTTTTGTATTTGAAGGTTTAAAGAAAAAAGAAGGAAGAAGAAGAAAGAAAGAGAGAAGCAGTAAGAATCAGAAAATCGAAAAGCGGCCGAGCACAAAAGACGACGGTGAAAGCAAAGGCGGAGCAAGTTATAGACAGAGGGATTGGTGCTTGGCAATCACAGAATGAGAGATAATTCGTTAATGGTGGCAGAAACTATAACTGTTTGGACCATTCACGACATGTTGAAGTGGAAGAGATCCACAACTTTTTGACATTTTAGAACTCCTTTTGTTATTTTCTGTTATTTTCCTGGAACGAATCCACAACTTTTTGACATCTCACGATTTCTCTTGTTGTTTTTGCAGACATGATTCGATGGCCTTTCTTGACTTCTGATGACTTCTTTTGTGATTTAGCTAACCATCGTTATTGCAAATCATTGTTCACCTCTTTTGCAGGTCCTATAAATTCAGCTCGGCATTGCTCTCCTCAACACATTCAAATATACATCCAAGTAAGAGAAAAAAATGGAAGCTACTTCACAGCAACGATTCAAGAGAATCTGTGTTTTCTGTGGATCCAACCCGGTAACATACCTAAATTCTTGAAAGCTGCTAAGGAATTGGGGCGAGTCATGGCTGCGAAAAACATGCACTTGGTATATGGCGGTGGCAATCTGGGAATGATGGGAGCTGTTTCAAAAGCCGTTCAAGATGGTGGCGGTAATGTTTTGGGAATCATCCCGAAACCTTTGGCAGATGAACAGTTAATCGGGCCAACAAATGGAGACGAGCGCATTGTATCAGGTATGTCTGAACGACTCCATGAAATGATTAATACTGCAGATGCGTTCATTGCATTACCAGGTGGACTTGGCACATTCGAAGAAATATTTACAGTGGCGTCATGGGCACACCTAAACGTTCACCGGAAACCCATCGGGTGCTTAATATTGAGCACTTCTTCGATTTCCTGTTTTTGTTTCTTGAGGAAGCCAAGAGACATGAATTTGTCACAAATCCGTGGAAGACATTTTCCTGACGGCAACAAAGGCCGAAGAGTTGATTGACCAGATCCTGGCTTTTGAGCCGAAGCTTGACCCTATCATCTCCAAATTGGACTGGACTGATAGTGATCGTGGCAAGAAGCGCAAATTGGACATTGATCTGAATCGGTAATGTGCCCTGCTGACCAGGTATCCCAAGGCTTATTTGAAAGTTTGTGTTTTAGTTGAAAAGTTTGTATTTTATTTTAATTGTTAAAAAATGAGTGTGAAAAAAAAAAAAAAAAAAAAAATGAGTGAGAGAAGTCTTTGATAGGCAGACGTATGTCCGGTGATGACATTGCATGCTGTAGGGAGAGACCCTAGAAACAAAAAGTGCGAGACGCGCTCTCATCCGGTACCCTGAATGGATTGATCTTAGATTAAACTCATAAGCACTTGGTTACGGGATCCTAACAGTGGAAGCCTGAGTGGTTAGCTAGGCGACTAGTTAATGAGATGATGTATCGGTGAATGACCGTTTGCCTGAATGTCCACACTTGTTTACCGATGCTATGATATATGATATGGTTGGAAATAAAAAAAAAATGTGTCTCTGAAAAAAAAAATAGACAACTAATAAATAAGCGTGAAGCTACCCATGGGCGAGTATTAGGACCACCATGAGGAGAAATGCTACCTTAAAGGGTAGGTATGTCAGAAAAAGAAAAGAGAAAAGAAAAGAAAAAGAAAAGAGAAGAAAAAAAAGAAAAGAAAAGAAAAGAAAAAGAAAAGAGACAAAAAAAAAAGATGAAAACCATATCATGTTGAGTATGTTGAAGTAATCACAGAATGTGATTAAGACATCCAGGTTGGTTAGACCCACTGGTTTGATTCTCTGAAACGAAATCATCGAGTTGGCTTACTTAAGGACTAAGCTGCGAAAGAGCCTTGGCACACACACACATGGAGTCTAGCTCAGATCACCCATTCAGATGATTGGACTTGAGTATGTCGAGTACTTCGAAGGTTCTTCGGTTTCAACGCGAAAGCATTCGTTGAGGACAAAAATATGTCTATCTATCAAAGATTATCTCGTGGGGGGTGGTGTAATGTGTGAGAAAGAATATCATATCAGCTTGGGGCGAGGCCCACATCACATTAGTATCAGTATCGTCGGGTACAGCACTCGGGGTACGGAGATATCAGATCAGTTCAGCCAGGTACGGCACTCCGGGTATGGAGACATTTCAGCGACACCCTAGGTACGGGGTTAGCACTCAGACATTTGTGGCTCTCTAGGTACGGAGACGTCACCGCAACGCCCTAGGGCACGCTGGACTATCATGAAGTGTTGTGGATTACGTGGATTATAATGAAGTTTTGTGGACTACTGTGGATTATGAAGGTTATGAAGATTATGTGGATTATATGGACTATTGTGGACTACTGTGGACTACCGTGGATTATGTGGACTACCGTGGATTATGTGGATTGCGTGGACTACCGTGGATTATGTGGATTGTGTGGAATACTGTGGATTACGTGGATTATGTGGATCACCGTGGATTATCGTGGATTATGTGGACTACTGTGGACTACCGTGGATCATGTGGACTACCGTGGATTATGTGGATTGCGTGGACTACCGTGGATTGTGTGGAATACTGTGGATTACGTGGATTATGTGGATCACCGTGGATTATCGTGGATTATGTGGACTACTGTGGACTACCGTGGATCATGTGGACTACCGTGGATTATGTGGATTACGTGGATTATGTGGATTGCGTGGACTATCGTGGATTATGTGGACTATCGTGGACTATTCTGAAGAATTGTGGACTACTGCAACGCCCTAGGTACGGGGCTTAGCACCATCAAATCAACAACAGGCGAGTCAGGTGGCAGCTGGCGAGCCAGGTAAGTATAAATGCACTGCATAGACTTTGATAGGATTGTCACTGTCACACACTACACAAGTCCCATCAAAGTGGGGGCGACTGTAGACATTGCATTTTTGCATGTGAAACCCGATGAGGAGTCTCGTATGGATGCACCACCTTTAAGTCGTAGGAGTCGTGGAAAACGGTTGTCGGAAAGGCAAAGTCAAGAATTGACATGTGTTGTTTAAGTTCGCTCGGAGTTCGCTTGTTGAAAGTTCATTTTTTAAACGTATCTCTTAACCCGAAATCACCCCAAACCATTCTAAAGCCACCTAAGTACCCAAACCCACATCCAAAGCCCATAAAACCAAAATAAATCAAACACCAAGCCCACCCTCCATTAGGCCCACGACCATAACACTAAAATTACCCCTCCTTACACTATTCCAACATGATTTACCCATATACCAAACTTACTTTAACCATTCCACCTCACTTTAACAAAATATTAAATAAATAACACTTCACTCATTCAATACCCATACCTCACCCATACTTCACTCATTCAAACCCATACCTCACCCATACTTCACTCATTCAAACCCATACCTCACTCATTCACACCCACACCTCACTCATTCAAGCCCATACCTCACTCATTCAAACCCATACCTCACTCATTCACACCCATACCTCACTCATTCACACTTACACCTCCACTACACCATTTGCCTATAAAAACCATCATTTTCCACCTTGAAACCCCTAACACATACCTAAGGAGATCAAGCACACATCAAGAAAAGACTTAGCATTTTAAAGATCATAAACAGCCCTCTATTCCCTACAAGTCACGCCCAAGCCCTTCCATTCACTACCTCTGATCATTTCAAGCATTCATCCAGCCCCCTAACCCTCACATCTTCACGCATAAAGCACCCACTCGACTTCCCCTCACTGCCCTTGCACCCAACACGCAAAACAGCCCCTTATTCCACCCAAAACAGTCCACCAAACAGCCCATTGTCACGCCCAATTTAGCCCCTGGAATTTACACCCAAATCAACCTAATTTTAGCCCCAAACCAGTACACAAACTGACCTAAATACCCTCCAAAATTCGCCCAAAAACAGCAGCTCAAAAGCCTTCAAAACAGTCCCCAAAGTCACCAAAACAGTGAGCAAAAACTGCAGTTGTAAGCCCTTGAGTAAACCAAGCAAACGGCAGTCCAACGCCTCTCAAAAATCACCAAAATCGACCTTAATCCGCAGCCAATCAGTGAGCCGAGTGTGGAGACTTGAATCGCAGCGAAACAAAGCGGAAACAGCGGACGAAACAGCGAAACAGTGAGCAGAACATTGAACCAGCGAACCAGTGAAATTGTAGTGCCTTTGCCCTTCCGACGGCCATATAACGCATCTCCAAGGAACGGCATAAAAAGGTTAGACCTGAGGGTTTATATCACAGAATTTTCTCACATTAAATAATGATTTAAAAATGTATTTTATGGCATTTTAACATGAGTAGTTAACTTGGCATGTTGTTGGAATTGGCTCACATGAAATAATGGTTTAAAATGTGTTTAATGTGTTTAATTAGTTTAGTATGTTGTATTAAATTTATTTGCATGAGATAATGATTTAGGAAATGTATTTTTATTTGTTTAGCATGAATGATTAGCTTGGCGTGTCATTTAGGATTAATACACATGAAATAATGATTTAGAATGGTTGTTGAGCATGTTATTAGTTTACATGGAGTAATGACGTAGGAAGTATGTTTAATTTAAATGGCTATTTAAGCATATTATTTAGGATTAGTTTACATGAAATATTGACTTAGAATATGTGTTTAATAATGCTAGCATGAATAGTTAATTTAACATGTTAATTAATTTAGGTTACATAAATTAATAAGGTAGGATTGCATGTAATTTGTTTTTCTGTCGCATGAATGTCATTAATTAGTACGTGATGTGGTTTTGAGTGAATGGAATATGTATTCTTTTTATGGTATATTGGATGGAAACCCTGACATAAATTCCATAGCCGAATCCGAATGGACGGTAGTATGGTTTGCACTCGGGATACAACGCCCCGTACCACTTAAAAGACTCACATGTTTCATTTCACTCAAATTTGTATTTGAAGCATGATTAGGTTGTTAGAATGTAATTTCATTTCAAGCATATTTTAGGTATTACCTTTCTATTAGGAATTTAAATTATGGCATGTTTAGATTTAATGTAGCATGTTTGGTATGTGATGCCGTTGTAAAGACTGACTTTCAAAGCATGCGAATTTAGATTTAGTTCTATAGAAACTTAGAATAGTTTTTACCCATGCATGTCTAGTAGACTTGGTTAATATTATACAAATCCGTTCATTACTAGTGACATAAGTAAGGGACTATTCCGAACCCAACGGTTTGAGGTCTTCCCTTGCGAGGGGTGAGTGCGGCCTTAAATCTCATTTTCCCGGTTCACACCGGGTGGCGACTCCATGTTATTTCACACTTCTCAGCCAGGCGCGAGCCTAGGACGGCGTCGCCCAGTTTCTGTTGTCTACAGTAGTGAATGAAGGAAGACACCAAACCATTACCTAGCCTAAAAATGCCTTTGATTAAACCCTCACTTTATCCACTATAGACACGGTCAATTAAAACATAAATCCAAACATCACAAGACAATATTTCGGGGCCGATTGCCTATCCCCAGTGGAGTCGCCAGACTGTGGGAACACAGGATCTGGGGCGACGCATGCTGTCCCGGGCTCGCGGCCCGGTCGGGAGTACGGAGTAGCCACGGGGGACTAAACCGGAGAATGATGGAGTCGCCACCCGGTGTGAACCGGGAAAATGAGATTTAAGGCCGCACTCACCCCTCGCAAGGGAATACCTCAAACCATTGGGTTCGGAATTGTCCCTTACTTATGCCACTTGTAATGACAGGATTTATGTGATAATTTAATCAGGCTTAAGTAGCACTTATTTCCAAGAGTATCATGCTTCTAAATTCACGGGTACAAAATAACACTTATACATACATTTCACATATATCTCATATCTAAGAACACATGCCTGAAAATACCTCAAAGTAACAACGATCATACAACTTCATTCAGCATATCATATTTATAAAAAACATAAGCATACATAATAACCGCACAAGCATACATATGAGCACTTTTCCAAGTGATACGTGGAATTGTATCCCAAGTACAGACCGCATTACCGTCCATTCGGAATCGGCTACGGAATTTATGTCTGGGTTTCCATCCGATATATCACAATAAATAATACTCCAAAGTCATCATGGCATAGGTATATGAATCGTAATGCGTTAAATCAAGACTAAGGCAAATGACGCAACTAATGGAATAAACATGCTTTTCATTATTATGTGCACAAAGATAAGAACGACTATGTGTGGTTCCATAAAAAAATCACCTAAGAAACAATTATACATGGCATGTGATGAATATGTCTCAGTTCAGTGTGTTCGCGTTCGTGTAGCGTTCGTAAACGCGTTCGAACGGAAATGAAACAGAATGCTCACATTCGTATGGCGTTTGTTAACGCGTTCGAACGGAAATGAAACAGAATGCTCACGTTCGTATGGCATTTGTTAACGCGTTCGAACGAAAATGAAATAGAATGCTCACGTTCGTATGCCGTTCGTGAATGCGTTCGATCGAAAATGAGACCTGATGCATGATAAGGCAAAATGTATGCGCGTTCGAGTTGCGTTCGTAAACGCGTTCGAACGGGAACAGACCTGATGCATGAAATGGGACGTAATACATAAACAACAAAATAAAGGGGCGCGGCGAAGTACTGCCGTAAAGGTGGCCTTTTGGGGCTCTTGGTCTCTCAAAGAGAGGACCTTTAGACCAACATACTAAGCCCATGCGCGTCACATCACAACACATGAAATAAAGACAATAAAAGTGTAGGACTTCGTATGCCCAATTGAACGTACATTCAACCCAAACACACTTCGTCCGGCGCGGCAAAGTAGTGTCACAAAGGTGGCCTTTTAGGCTCTTTGTCTCTCAAATAGAGGACCTTTGGACTAACTCACTAAGCCCATACGCTCGATCGCATCATACATACAAAAATAAAGCCAATCATATCAAAACCAAGTATGCCCGATTGAACACATCTTACATCCAATCCGGACACACATCAACCGGCACGGCAAAGCATCGTGGTAAAGGGTTTTAACCCCTCCCCATAAGGGATCTTTCGTTCCACTTACTAAGCGCATGCGCTTGATTGAACCATGCATAAAAAGATAAAGACAATAATATCAAACTAAGTATACCCGATTGAACGTATCTTGCATCCAACCGAACACACATCAACCGGCGCGGCAAAGCATCATGGTAAAGGGCTTTAACCCCTCCCCATATGGGATCTTTCATTCCACTTACTAAGCCCATGCGCTCGATTGAATCATGCATAAATAAACAACATACAGAATTCAAGTGACGAAAAATAAACAAAAGCAACACAAAACAAAAGAGGGTGCCGTTTACTCAAGCGGTACGTGGAGTTGTGTCCCGAGTACATATCATATTACCGTCCATTCGGAATCGGCTATGAAATTTATGTCCGGGTTTCCATCCGATATACCGCGAGAGTTGACACGTCTCTCATTTTATTCCACAGCCACAACATATTACATCCCATAATTCATGCATATTTATCTACTCAAAGGCCACAACATGCATTTCAACATGACAATCATGCAAGTAATATTTAATAAATAATACAGAAAAACGAGTGTGAAAGATACCCTCAGGTCTAACCTTTTTGCCCACTTTCAGGCTTGCGTTTCACGGACGTCGGAAAGGTACAGCTCCTCAACTTCTCCGGTTCACTGGTTTAGCGTCCTAGCTCACTGCTTGCGGTTTGAACTCCGTTCTGCTCCTGTTCGGCCTTTGTTTTGCTGCTCACTGCTCAGGCCACCTATTTTGACATTTCAATGAACTGTTCCAAGTTTGTGTGGGTTCTTATGCAGTTGTGTGTGATTATTTTTAAGATTACGAATGCAGTTTTTATGTTACTGTTTTTAAGGTTTTTAGGGACTGTTTTAAGAGGATTTGGGCTGCTGTTTTAAGGTGATTCAGGGGCTGTTTAGGCGTGTTTTATGGGGCTGGTTTTGAGTGTTTATTAGGGGGTGTTTCAGTGGTTGTAAGGGCTGTATGGGGGGATGTGTTCTCGGTGAAGGAGGGGAGTGTTTTGATTCGGCTAAGGAGGGTTATTGCTTATGGTGGTCTCGACTATGGTGGAGGATTGAGGCTCTTGTTGTCTCGGCTATGGAGGAGATGGTTAGGGCTCTTTGTTCTCTTTTTGTGTATATGTGAAGTGTTTTTTTTGTCTTGGGCGTGTATTAGAGAGAGTGGAGAGATGAAGAGAATTATTATTTACTTGTTATGGTTCTAATGCCGTGAATTGTAAGAGATTAGAGAGAGTTGGGCGTGAATTATATGTGTGAAGGAGAGGATGGCTTTGGTTAGGGGTTGTTTATATAGAAGAGAGCTAGGGTTTGCCCTTGTCTCACAAGGAAGAGATCTAGTTTCCAAATTATGAGTCCTAAGAATGGTATACACAAGATTGAGGGGGGACAAAATATTTTAAATTAGGAAGTCAACTATTTTAAATTGGTAGATGTCTTATTAGATTAGGAAGTCAAATATTTGATTGGTTTTAATTGGTTATGATTGATTTTAATTAGGCATATCTTCTTTTTAATTTTAGTATATGATATATTCAAATTATTTAAATTAGGCATGATTTTAGTTTAAGTTTGGTAAATGTTTTATTTAATTGGTAAATGGTTTAAATATTTTATTTAATGTTTAATGTTTAAATTAATATTTATTTATTTAATTTGGGATGTGTTTTATGGGCTTTGGGGAGCTAAATGGGCTGGGGTGTGAGGCTAGCAGCAAAACCAGAATTACTGACACTGTTCGAACGCTTCCTCGAACGTGACACGAACGCCCGCAATCTGCCTGACGTTCGAACGAAGTAACGAACGCATCACTAACGAAGACAGTGAGCTTGTGAAATAAACTTGATGACGTACTTATTCTGAATTTACCCTTCCGACCTCCGTTTCCCGCAATATCCTTAGCTAAAAAGGTAGTGCCTCCAACTGAGACTCATCATCGGGTTTCACATGCAAAAATGCAATGCCTATAGTAATTATGGGGGAATATTTAATTTTTGTGTCATAAGGAAAGGATCTCTTCAATTTAGGAAGGTAAATTGAATTTATTTTATTTTATTTTATTTAGTTTAAGAATGTGATTTAATTGGATTAGAAATGTGATTTACATGATTTGATTTGATTCTTTTAATTCGGGAAGGTGATTTATTTCGATTTCAACATATGTTTAATGTGTGGATTTATTATTTTGGATGTGTTTTAATGGGCTTCGGCGTGAGCTAAAGGGATTTGGGCGTGGGTTTGGTTCTTTTTGGTGGGCTTGGTGTGTGTTGCGGGGGTTTTGGGCCAATGATATGTTTTAAAATAGAGGTCCAACGAGCGAACCCACAGCTAAGCAAACGAATTTAGTCCAACAAGATATTGATTTCTGACTTCTCCCTTCCGACGTCCGTTTCCCGCGGCTTCCGCAACTTAAGGAGTAGTGCCTCCGTACGAGATGTTGGAATTCTCTAAGCATCCCAAGACCATTTCAAGCAATGAAAATACAAAGTGAATACAATGAGGGAGTTGCGGAATACTCACATCGATAGGTTGAACGACGCGGTGGACAACAAAACTTTATTTTCTGCCCTCCTCCAAGTTCGGCAGTGAGCTATTTTGATCTCCTCAAATTCGGCCATTGATGTCCTTAAAGCTCCAAGCTTTGTGATGAAATGATTCAGTGCACACGGGTGGGTTTCCCTATCACCTTCGTAAGACCCTTTGAGTGCTAGCTCTTGATGTTTTTGTCACAAAAACACCATGGTTCATCCTTCACTGTCACGGCAGTTCACTGTGAAAAGAAGAAGAAATTTTGCCACTTTGGGCGTGTGAGAGAGATGAAGAAGAAAGAGAGAAAGTGTTGTGTGAGTTGTTAGAAGAAAAGTGTATCTAATACACAAAATATTAAATTCAAAATTCAATTACCAAAAGTCAAATATCAATTAAAAATTGATAAATGTCTTTCAAGCTTTCAAAAGCTTTTCCAAAAACTCCCATCAAGTCACATCAATTTATCAATCAAATGACAAGTAGTCACATCACTCAAAGTGACTAATGATGTGACGCTTGAAGTGACTAGCGATTTGACGCTTGATTTGACTTGCGTGCCGCACTCGAATTCGAAATGCGAATGCGCTCGCAAATAATCCCGGGCTCGGGTTTGCTAATTCCAAATTAACTAATTTTCTGTTGCGACGTAATTAAATGATTATGCCTAGCGAAATCACTATTCACGTCGCTAACGAATTAATTCTAAATTAACTCGTTTGCCCGAATTAAAATCTGATTTTAATTCCGCGTCGAAATCCAATCTCGTATAATAAATCGAATATATTATTTTTATCGATTAATTCCAAATTAATCGTTATCTCTCTTTAATGGATATTTTATCCCAGATAAAATATCTCCGCAATTAATCCCATATTAATTTTCTCTCCCATCTAATTAATCCCAGATTAATTAAAGTGTGAGTCATACGTCATCGGTGAATCTTCGGGAAGCGACCCATTAGATCCCCGGATATGTTGGCAGTAAATTCGTTCGTCGGACTATCCGAACACGTAAGTACCAAGTACTACGTTTTACCGATTTACAAGATAAGGTTGGCTTCTAGCAAAGCGCCATGCCTCCCCAATTCTCCAAAAATATGCTTACAGGAATAAGTGATCTATATCAGGCGTAGTATACGTAGTATTGTGTATGTAGATCTAGTATCGGATGATCACGTGCTAGGCCTGGGGCTGGAATTATGTCTGCCCCGTACGAAGCACATATCGGATGTCTGGTAACTAGTCTCTATAATCGGATATACATGACGTAGTCATAATATCCCGATAGCTACAGCATATAAGAGCACCAGTCCCGTATCCTACGTGACATCATCTCCACTATGACTGGAGTGATACTTTCATCTTGACATCACACCCAACACACTACGATTCTCAATATACCCAGCAGAGGTGTACACAGAACCAGTTAAAGCCCTGAACGACCAAAACCAAAGTATATTGATTGTCGCAAGTATTAGCGGTGCAAGTCTCAGTTTAAGACCAAATACACCTACCCTGATTTCGGACTTCCATCGACACATAGTCATACTACCAATGGAATTCCGAGGGGGTCTATCCAGAGCGAAGCTGTTTCCCATACCATCGGTAAAACACAACCTCCTATTACACTTGCATGAGTATCCTATACCCAAATATATGAGAACTTTGCAGTTATGCCCTCACAACGTGAACAAGTGTAATACTAGTCTTTTACGCATTATCGATGTCCAATCTTGATAATACTCTGACTAGGGATATTTAATGATTTATCCTTCATGGATTGATACTGTCTCATTTCATTCTCAATCCAGGAACAAATCATAAGGACTTCCTATCATTTATATATCTTGGTGATCTAATCACAAATGATAAGAGAGCAATCTCCTTTGTCACATAGTTAATTTGTACAACAACACCATGATCTGTACAAATAGTGACGCTATGGGTCATAATTGTCCAACAATCTCCCACTTGGCCTATAGCCAGTCACTGGAGTGTCTGACACCCAAACTATGTACGGTTGGCTCAAACTGCTGAGAAAAGGCTTTCGTCAGCGGATTTGCATGATTATCATGTGATGCGATTTATACGATCATTACATCGCCACGATGTATGATCCGAACGAATCAGATGAATATCGAAGTATATATCTGGATCGTTGATGAGACCATTAATTCTTTAGCATATGTTGTAGCCTAGCTCAGCTGCTAATAGAACTATATCTAATCTAATTAGATTTATTATCGACCAAGAAGGCTTCTATTGCTGCCTCAGCTGCAGCAATAACCCACATTTGTTGTTTATTCGGTAACAGTATCTTGCTTGGTAGATTTCCAGCTCACTGTTCCGTTATTCAAACTGTATAGTACCGTTTTCGACTTATAGTCGCTTTATCGGTTGGGAAACTTGCTGCAGTGATCCTAGTCACTTCAAGTTCTCCTTCTCCATAGATTAAGACAGCATGCTTAGTTCTCTAAGATACTAAGTATGTTCTTAACTTCAATCCAGTGACTATCACTTGGATTGGCCTGTTTGTGACTCCATATGCTCAAAGCGTATGCGACACCAGGTCACATACATTTTTCAATGTACGATTTCTCGTAGAGTTTTCATGAAAGCCAAGCTTTCGCCGATTGTATTTATGGGAATATCATTTCCAAGAAATGACATATTATCATTATTTATAGGACATCCACTGTCAGTGCGCTCCCACTAACCTCCTTATATACACAAGAATCATTTACGTTTTGAATTAAATCATAAACCATTATGATTACTTCAAAACGATAATTCCAAGAACCTAATGCTTGTTTCAATCCAAACATGGATCGAATAACCTGCAAACCTTGTTTGCTAGTTTTGGTATGACAAAACCGACAGGATGTTGTAAACATCCTCCAAAAGGTTTCCTTTTCAGGGAAGCGATTTTCCCGTTAAGCTGAAATATTTCATAAATGAAACATGCAGCGTTCATAAGTATTATCCAAATGGATTTACCGTAGCAAGAGGTAAAAGATCTCGTTGTAATCAACACAATGTTGATAACGATACATTTCCGTTATAAGCCTAGCTTAGTACATTGGTATGTTGCCTTCCATGTATGTCTTCCTTGAAGACTTATATAGTACCAATAGGCACAATGCCTTGCGGTACAACAACTAGTGTCTAAACATAGTTGGTATAAATGCAAACCATTTCGGACTCATGGCACTTTTCCATGATTAGGGAGTTGATACCTTGTATCACTTCCTCATACGTAGTCAGTTGATGTTCCTGAATAAGATTGACATCTTTATGAGGTGAGATCAGAAACCCATACCCCAGGTTGTTTTCTGACTCTCTCCGACTTATGTGATTCTTGTGTATTCGAAGATTATTGGTATAGTTTCATCCTTGATGAACTATTTATGTTCCATTAAGGAATCAGTGCCTTGAATAGTATTACTCCGATTTTCATCGAGTTTTACTATCCTCCCACTCACCACTGCATATAGGTATTCCTCTTAGGAAAACCGAATGGTGAGCAACAATTACATTGTTCTCTTGTGATATGTATAAGTACTATACTTTGGTATCCCTAGGATAACCTACAATTGGAACTCATCCAATTTGGGTTTTAGTTTGGTATCATCCAAACATATTCCTAGCATTCCCAAATTATTAGGAATGAGAAACCTGGTTTCTTTCCTATTTATATCTAATATGAAGTCTATCTAACAGATTTTATGGAACCTTATTCTAGATAAGTTCTGCACTGTCTATGCTTATCCGTTGAAGGAAATGGTAGCTCAGAGCGACTCATGATTAACCTTATCATGTCTAACATAATTCGGTTAGTCACTGTTCGGACACACCGTCAAAATGACGTGTTCCGAGAGGAGTCCTCATTGAAAGAATACTATACTCTTTCAAGTATATTAGAAACTTATTGCTTAAGTATTTTCCATTACGGTCTTACCGTGACGGTATAATACTTTAGCCGATCTGTTTGTCTATTTCGTGTCGAAACTATAAAAGTTTCCGATTTGTGTTTCAAAGAAACACATAACCATAACGCGATGCCACATCCGTAAAGGTCACGAAATATTCATATCCACATCTAGCCTAGCTAGACATGGGCCCACTTGCTTCACTATGAACTAGGGCTAACAGATCGGTGGCATTTACACTTTTACCAAGTAAATAGTGTTTTAGGTACTTTGCCCAATAAACTAGATTCGTAGACTTTATTTGAATAGAATCAAATCAGTCTGAGTACCCACTCTTCAAAAGTGTGGATATACGATTCTTGTTTTAGTTGTGTCCCAGACAACAATGCCACTTATTAGTTTCTTCTGATCAAATCAGTTTGAGCTATTTGTTTGTCATTTTATACGTTTGAGATTTCTTATATTCAAAATACAAATTCTGTTATTCACATCTAATGTGTTTATCTCAATATCATCTTTATAAAATAAAACACTTTAGTGTTCTAGAATATAAAGGTATATCCGCAACGGATTATACACTGATACAAAGATAATGTTTCTAGTCAAACTAGTTACATTTTAACAGTTTCCTAATTTAAGTACACACCCGAAGGGTAGTCCCTAAATTCAGGTATCTACGGTCATAACAGCGACTTTCGTCCCGTTTCCGATTCGCAGATAAATCTCCACTGAAGTCAGTATCCTGCTCACAGCAGATTTAGAACATCAATACATATTTATGTATCATACTAAGTATTTAAAATCCAATTTCAATAATAGTAGTGAATATATTTTTAACAAACATATTTGAAGTCAGAGCCTTGCCCGTTCTTCAATTCCTTCATGTCTACTTTGTTCAAACGGTAGTCACGCTTCCGCGATCCCGTTTGCCACAATTTAGGCAGAAATTTTGGGATATGACTTTTATCTTCCCAGAAGATTATAATGATTTTCCCTTTGCCCTTTTCCACATTCCAGAAGCCTTTGGCCTAGCCTTGGGTTTCTAGAATATCGAAGTAAGGTGCGACTAGCGCTACTTGTCTTATTGCAAATTTTGACTTTGTCTCCTTGAGAATAGTCATTAACTCTCCAAGAGTTATTATTGCAATTTTAGTACTTCTAAAATCTAAGTATAGATTTATGAAGATCCTTCAATTTCAGTATCATACTTTAAGGATCTAATCCTTAGTTCTGATTAAGAAATTAAGGAGTCTACTACGACAAGCTTAATGGATTAAGCACTAAAGTTATCATCACATGAATCTTCCAAAAATCATGCTCTATTATTTCCTTAACTCCGGGCTTAGGCCTAATATGTTATTTTATCAAATAAAATAACTTATTAATTTCCAGGACCATCCTGAAATTTTATTCCCAATTTGAAAATTAAACCATTTAAATACATTTTCCCTAGGATTATGTTTTAAATGTCAATCTTTCTATTTTATCTTGATTTTAATAGTCCAACTATTTAATCAACGATTTAGGTACTATTAAATATAATGATTATTATAGTCCAACTATATTAATCAACTATACTTTTAATTTGTTTGAATACAGTCCAACTGTTCATTAAAAAAACGTTTAAATATTAGTCTAACTAACATTTATTTATTTGACGAATGATATTTGTTTGAGCGCGTATGGCAAGTGATTAAACGAATATTGAAAATTTAATTCTTGCCTCCCACTATTTTTCGGCGAGCCTCTAACCCTCTGTCGAGTACTCGGGAAACCGTGTTTCCTAGCGGGCTAGGATCCCGTTAAATATCACACAATCTTGATTTTAGCCAACAAATTGTATAATAATTAACTAGGTAGATCTCTAAGATCAATTGGATCCAATCCAATTCCTAGATCCAGTAGGGGGACATCCAAGTCCGAAACATATATCTTATATATGCCAATATATCCAATATATTGCCTAACCTTTTTTCTCTGAATCAACTAAGCCTTGGCTTTGGCACAACAAACTTAGTGATCCCAGTTAAGCGTGACCCATTGACCATGGAAAGCTTCGTAATCAATGTCGATGGACAAGAAGTGGTCTTGACTTTGGCCAACAAACCACAACTTGGACAAGACACCAATATGGAACAAAGCCTTCGTGATTCAAACACATCCTCGACGGACAAAGGCCTTGACTTTGGCCAACAAGTCAATGCCAGTCTTAGATCTTGAGTAAGAATCACTCAAAGGAAGGAAAAACGCTTAATATTTTGCGAGGGTTTTTCGCATGCAAATTGGCAACCAATTTATTATCTTTGTTAAGGTCTCATCATCATACACCCTTAAACATAATAAAGCGAGTATAATAAAATAATAATAATACGCGGATGGATACATAACACATTGATCCTAGATCAAATCTCTCCATTTCCTCTCTCCCGCTAGCACAAGTATTTACTTCTACCCGTTACACTACACTTCTAAAGAAACCTCATTTACATTGAGGGGAATAGGTGAGAAGAGAAATACAATGAGAAATGAGGTAATAGGCTGGACCCACAGGTCCAATTAATAAATTCTAAATTTATTACAACAATTTCTAAAATTACCTCACCCATCTAATATCCATCCGATATACATTATTCATGCATCGCAACCATGTATTCACAGAAACATGTTATCAATCAATCTAATCAAATTAATTAATCTGATAATTAGTGACCATCCAATGTTCAAACAATGATTTGATTTTGCGCGAGTCAAACTCGTTTTGCGAATAAGTACTCAAAGTACGAATTCTCGAATTAAATTAAACTACATAATTAAATCGAATTCAATTTGTATTTAATACTAATTCGCTAATTAACTCCAAATTAAATACTACACTTTATTAATAAACCTTTACGACTTAAATTCCAAATTTAATCGTTACGGGTCTCAAAGCCCGATTAATGTCCAACGTTTATTTAATTAAAGTCCAATAGGCTTTTAATTAATTTCTTTAAGGCGTGGACTTTTGGTCAACTCGGGTCAAACCCAATAACCAAAGTCCAATCTGAGATTTACCCCATAAGCCTAGAAATCAATTTTGGCCCATTAGGCCCAATTAAATTATTAAAGTATATATCGAAGTATATATCTGGATCGTTGATGAGACCATTAATTCTTTAGCATATGTTGTAGCCTAGCTCAGCTGCTAATAGAACTATATCTAATCTAATTAGATTTATTATCGACCAAGAAGGCTTCTATTGCTGCCTCAGCTGCAGCAATAACCCACATTTGTTGTTTATTCGGTAACAGTATCTTGCTTGGTAGATTTCCAGCTCACTGTTCCGTTATTCAAACTGTATAGTACCGTTTTTCGACTTATAGTCGCTTTATCGGTTGGGAAACTTGCTGCAGTGATCCTAGTCACTTCAAGTTTCCTTCTCCATAGATTAAGACAGCATGCTTAGTTCTCTAAGATACTAAGTATGTTCTTAACTTCAATCCAGTGACTATCACTTGGATTGGCCTGTTTGTGACTCCATATGCTCAAAGCGTATGCGACACCAGGTCACATACATTTTTCAATGTACGATTTCTCGTAGAGTTTTCATGAAAGCCAAGCTTTCGCCGATTGTATTTATGGGAATATCATTTCCAAGAAATGAAATATTATCATTATTTATAGTACATCCACTGTCAGTGCGCTCCCACTAACCTCCTTATATACACAAGAATCATTTACGTTTTGAATTAAATCATAAACCATTATGATTACTTCAAAACGATAATTCCAAGAACCTAATGCTTGTTTCAATCCAAACATGGATCGAATAACCTGCAAACCTTGTTTGCTAGTTTTGGTATGACAAAACCGACAGGATGTTGTAAACATCCTCCAAAAGGTTTCCTTTTCAGGGAAGCGATTTTCCCGTTAAGCTGAAATATTTCATAAATGAAACATGCAGCGTTCATAAGTATTATCCAAATGGATTTACCGTAGCAAGAGGTAAAAGATCTCGTTGTAATCAACACAATGTTGATAACGATACATTTCCGTTATAAGCCTAGCTTAGTACATTGGTATGTTGCCTTCCATGTATGTCTTCCTTGAAGACTTATATAGTACCAATAGGCACAATGCCTTGCGGTACAACAACTAGTGTCTAAACATAGTTGGTATAAATGCAAACCATTTCGGACTCATGGCACTTTTCCATGATTAGGAGTTGATACCTTGTATCACTTCCTCATACGTAGTCAGTTGATGTTCTGAATAAGATTGACATCTTTATGAGGTGAGATCAGAAACCCTACCCCAGGTTGTTTTCTGACTCTCTCCGACTTATGTGATTCTTGTGTATTCGAAGATTATTGGTATAGTTTGGAAGCGGTTTTGGGCTTTATGGAAGCGGTTTTGGGCCTAATTGGATCCAACCAATTTAGCCTAAACCCAACTTAGTACAACCAAGCCCAATTACAACACTTAAGCCCAATATCACAAAATAGGCCCAAATAATTTAATTCCAAAATTCCAAATTTCTCAATTAAATTACTCAAAGTGCATTACACAATTAATTACCCAAATCAATATTTTCAAAACATAAATTTGTCTAATTAATCATGCTCATCAACATCAAATAGTGTCTAACACAATTTAATCAAAAACCAAACCCAATTTTACATGCATAAGCTCTCGGAAATTTGGGTAATTTGTGTCCGATTCGGTTTCAATCCAATTAAATCCACAATCGACATTAAATCAACATCCCAACATGATTCTAACTCATCTAATGATTAAAATCAAAAAATCACCAAGACATTAGGGCTAGTTGACATTCGGCCAACACAAGAATATTGGGGAAAAATGTTCCAAACAATTTTTCATCAAATTGATCCAATCAATCCTCAATTAAAACACATTTAAGCATACTCAATCATCCAATTTCAAAAAATCATGCTCAAATACATTTTACCCAAATTTTAACCCTAAAATATTTTCATGCTCAACCTTGCTCATAGTTCGGGTGTCAGACACTCGAGTGACTGGCTATAGGCCAAGTGGGAGATTATTGGACAATTATGACCCATAGCGTCACTATTTGTACAGATCATGGTGTTGTTAAATCCCTGGACGACCAAAACCAAAGTATATTGATTGTCGCAAGTATTAGCGGTGCAAGTCTCAAGTTAAGACCAAATACACCTACCCTGATTTCGGACTTCCATAGACACATAGTCATACTACCAATGGAATTTCGAGGGGGTATATCCAGAGCGAAGCTGTTTCCCATACCATCGGTAAAACACAACCTCATATTACACTTGCATGAGTATCATATACCCAAATTTATGAGAACTGTGATGTTATGCCCTCACAATGCGCACAAGTGTAATACTAGTCTTTTACTCATTATCGATGTCCAATTTGATAATACTCTGACTAGGGATATTTAATGATTTATCCTTCATGGATTGATACTGTCTCATATCATTCTCAATCCAGGAACAAATCATAAGGACCTCCTATCATTTATATATCTTGGTGATCTAATCACAAATGATAAGAGAGCAATCTCATTTGTCACATAGTTAATTTGTACAACAACACCATGATCTGTACAAATAGTGACGCTATGGGTCATAATTGTCCAACACGAGACTCATCATCGAGACTTATATGCAAAAATACAGTGCCTACAGTCTTATATCGACAAGATCGTTGTACGATTTGGGATATAGAATTCCAGGAAAGGTAATCTGCCTTATCGGTATGGAATTCATTTGTCAAAGGAACATATCACATATGCCTCAACAGTTGGTAGTCTTATGTATGTTATGTTATGCATGAGATCGAACATCGGTTTTACAGTGGGAGTAGTCAGTAGGTTTCAGTCAAACCCAGGATTGGATCACTGGGTGGCTGTGAAACACATTCTCAAGTATCCTAAGAGAATGAGAGATTATATGCTTGTGTATTCTGGAGAGGATATGATCATAAGGGGATATCCAGACTCTGATTTTCAGACAGATGTCGATTCAAGGAAATCAACATCTGGATCAGTGTTTACCCTAGGTGGTGGGGCTATAGTATGGTAGAGTATAAAGAAATCTTGTTTTGCTGAATCCACCATAGAGGCTGAATATGTAGCAGCTTGTGAAGCAGCTAAGGAAGTAGTCTGGCTCCGTAAATTCTTGGGAGATCTGGAAGTTGTTCCAGATATGGATAGACCACTCACACTTTATTGCGATAATAGTGGTGCAGTGGCAAACTCCAAAGAACCAAGAAGCCACATGAAGGGAAAGTATATAGAGAGGAAATATAATCTGATTAGGGAGATAGTGCATAAAGGAGACGTTACCGTCACAAAGATTGCATCCGTAGAGAACCTGCCTGATCTATTTACAAAGACCTTATCGGCTAAAGTGTTTGAAGGTCACCTAGACGGTCTAAGATTACGTGACATGTCCCATTTGCTCTAGTTCAAGTGGGAGATTGTTGGGATGTATGCCGTAGAGCTGCATATGATGTAAACGGTTTTATGTTTTTTGAAATAAAATAATGCATTATTCATTTATCAAAGTGTTTGTTTAATTTTCACATATTATAAATTATCTTGAATACCCTAGATTACTTATGTGCCTTCGGACTTAGTGTATGAGTGTCATACACAAGAGGATTTAAGTCTGAAGTTAGTAATCTTAAATAGTCTATAGAGAGCAAAAAATTGGGTACTTTGTTTGTGGTTTATCTATAGCTGCGATCAATTCTAGATTTTTATGGCGACCTTGATCCAGGATCGTCCATGTAGAGACATGAGAATTGAGGCACCTTATATGATGTGATCATGTAGGACTGGACTTAGATGGAAATGACATTCATTTAATATCCGTTAAACAAAGAAAGTCATTTCGATCTACTAAATGATCATATATGGATTGATCTTAATCCTGAGTGTACTATGAACTCCTGCATGGCAGGCTATGTCCTTTGATTTACAAAGGTGAGGTTGGTGTAGCAATCCCGACCAATAGCTACGTACTTTGGGGGCATGGTCTGTTATGCAGCTGGGAACATTTTACATAGACATGGAGTTCACTCCTTCTTGCGAGAAGTAGAGGAGTATCTTTCTTAAGGTTTGATTCGGTGCTTGAACGATTTGAACGCTCAAGTCTTTCTATTACGAATAGAAAGATTAAAAATCCATAATGGTTATGAGTAAATCGTTCATTAGAGAATCAATGGTACATAAGGTAAAAATAATTAGAGGGGTATAACGGAAATTATGACCCGGCTGTAATTACGAGATACTCGTGAAGGGTAAATTCGTATGTAGTTACTATATCGATGGACACCAACTTGGTTCGACTTAATATATCATCTGCGGCAACAAGAGTGCAACTTCGGGTTTTTAGTGGAATAACCCGGAGTTAATAATTCAGAATATTTAATTTCGAGATTATTGGAGCTCGGAAGCGTAGGTCCATTTGGTCCCCGTACTAGCTCGAAAAACTATAGCGGATTTAGTATAATTGGATAGTCCAATTATATACTCACATATGTACAAATATTATTAATATGATTAATAATATTAATATGTCACACTTGATACTATATATTAAGAGGTTAGTATATAGTTTTAATGATTATTTGATAATTATTAATTACATGTTATTAAATAATATTATTTAATTTAATAAATATAATTTTTGATTTTCCAAAAAATAGTTTTTGGAAGGTTTTTGAATGGTTTTAGTAATTTCTCTTTATGAAAGGCAATTACATCTTTTTTATTTTGTAACACATCCTTTATTATAGTAATAAAAGTTAATGTTACAAAATTAAAAGAAAATAAACCACTTGGTCGAATTCTTCATAGTGAAAAAGGGGAAGAGTTTTATTTATTTTGGAAATAATAAATCATTGGCTTTATTTTGGTAGTTACACCTTTTTGTAAGGTAATAACTCATTAGTTTTGTAACATATATTTGATTTATAGAAATTAATATTGGATGTTACAAAATTAAAGAAAAATAAACCTCTTGGCCGAATTTTGGGCTTGGAATAATAGGTAGGGTTTTTTTTTTTTGTAAAATTAAACCCTAACTATAAAAAGGAAAATAAGATTTTTGTTTTGGCTAAGCCTCTCATTCTAACCCTAGCCACCTTTGTTCTTCTTCCAAATCCTCTCAATTGTTGAGAAAGAAAAATAAGAACGAAAGAAAAATCAAAATCAAAAACAAAAGTTGTTTGTGTGACTTAATCCATAAACCGTTAGAGATTATTTTGTGAGTCTTGCCCACATAAGTATTCGTTGGTAAATAGACATAGCACGGAAGACTTTGTGGTGTCGAACTTTATTTCATCTTCATCATATTTTCTTGTTCACGGCAGTGAGGCTAAATATTGCTTATTTTCGCCCCTTTGGTTGGTGAAACGGAACACGGTTTGGTTTCGTTTTAATCCACATTTTTTGGGGAACATTTAGTGTAATTTTGGGCTGTGTTGGGGCTATTTTCAAGTGAAAAATCAGAACCAAAACATAGCCACTGTCCACGCAATTTCGGGAGTGTAATGGGCGCATTTCGGGTGCTAAAACAATATGGTTTTGTACTGTTGTTCGGGGGCGGTTTGGGGGCTGTTTCGGGGCTGAAATTTAGATTAAAATAGTAACAAAATTTCTATGGTACTGCTGGTTCCATTCGTCATTCAAAAGAGAATGACAGAAAAAATTTTCAAGTCCAATCTGTGTGCATAAGACGTTTTCGCTGCGTGAAGAAAGCGTTTCCTACATTATGATATCGTGTGAGTATTAGATAGAATCTGTCAGTCTTGTGTATAGGGCATATGTATCATCTACGTATTTACGATCTAGTAAATCCATGGTTTTGGTATATTTCGGAAGCGAGTTCCGAGTGTGATTTAGAGATCGTAAATTTGAATGTCGACTATAATTTACCTTAGAGTTTTGACGTTCTTATCTATATCACCGGTATAAAATTAATAGCCTGTGACGGAGGATTATACGTATGCAATGAACTCGACTTGCATAGCTTAGCGAGATTATCATTGGCCATCATAATTTACGAGTGGGTGAATATGGACACGGAATTTGATTCTGTGACGGATAAACCTAAACTTAGAGAGTCCCACCGTATGAAGTGTACTCGTAGAGTACTTGGACAACACGTTATGAATAATACATATTATTTATAATACTTTATCGGATTAAATAAGTTAATTCGAATCGTTTAATGGTTAAAAGAAAAATTGATGCATAAATGGCTTTTCGGTCATTTCCTAATTAATGGTGTATTTATATTTATGATTTTATTAAATACACATTAATTAATTATCAAATGAGATATTTGACATATATCATTAATATATGTATTTGGATTATTTAAAGTAAATATAATACATATGTTTAGATATTTGTATTTAATTAATTATTTTATTACCTAATTGTTAAATAATTAAAGTAATTGAAATATAAAATATCTAAGTTGATATTTTATTTGGAAATGATTAAAGTGTAAATATTTGACTTATTTATATTTTTTGTTTAAAGGTAATAATTATCAAATTAAATTTGATGACTTTTGGCTTGATATTTATTTTTTATTAAATGAATTATCAAATGACCTTTTTGCCCCCCAAGTTTTGGCCAACCCTATTATATAAAGTGGAAAATTTTGTTTTCTCTTTCATTACAAGCCTTGGCCGAATTTATCTCCATTAGAGAGCCTCCAAAATATTTTGAGAGAAACTTGAGAGAAAGTGATCAAATCAAGAAGAAAGCTTAAGGAAATTCGGAGATTGAAAGGTAATCTTTAATAATTTTAAGCTTAGAAAGTTTGTTTCTTGTTCTTGAGTATCTAAAATAGTTCTATGTTTTCTTTCTTTCTTGTATTTTGTGTATTTTTGATTTGGAGGATTGTAATATCCCCAATCCGGGAGATGCTACCGGCAGGGAATAGGTCGTACTATTCCCCTGAGCCTCTGACTCTCCAACCATAAACAGTTACTAATACTTTTTTCTCTAGTCCTGAACTAGGATCTGGGGGCATTACGTATCGCCGCACCCCAGTTCTCTACATGTGCACATATGATGTCCGTCAATCCTATGTTAGTACAAGTTACATACTGAGGTGGGTTTTTTCCCCATGCCTCGAAAATCATAAACCGCAAGCTTTTAAAATTTCTTCTCTAAAACATTTCTTAAAAACATACTTTTTCATAAACAACTGTAATAAAACCAGCTAACGCCCTAAGTGCGTAAAAATAAATTTTGGGTCAAGTTTTGTTACCTTCTTCTTCTTGAATTTCTTCATTCTCTAAGCCTTCAAATGTTGCTCATTTTCTTCTCTTTGCTTCTTCTTCCCCTTTTTTTTCTCCTTTTTCTTTCCTTTCTTCTTCTTCTTTTCTTTCTACCACTCACGTCTCTCTCTCCCCCTCTCTCTTTCTCATAATGTTCAAGATTTGGGAATAGTCCCCCTTTTATATAGTAGGGCCAATTTGACTAATTGGCAACATTTTTATTTTAAAAAAATTAGAAAGTTTGAGAGATATGTAGAATTTTCTAGATGGGTCCCGAATTATTATTCATTTGAAATTTTGATATGTGTTTTCGACTCACTTCTGGTCCGAATTTGGAAAATATTCAACGCGAAAGTTGTAGATCTCGATCTCAGATTTCCGACGATATAAAATCATAAAAATTGGAGTTTGTATGAGAAAGTTGTGGCCCAAATACCATGTGCTGTCCGGAGTGGAACATCGTAGCATCTAATATCGGATTCTCGAAGAATTTACCGTCAATAATCTCACAAGAGTATATGTTTCCAAACATAATTTATATTGTGTGACACTCGTCTTACTGTGTAACAGTAGTCGAAATTCCTGGTTGTTACAAATTATCCCCCCTTAAATAGGATTCGTCCTCGAATCCTCTTTAAACTTGGAATTTTATCATAGATCACATGATTTATGGGTTCCTTATAAACTATCAGCTTTAACTGATTATATACCCATCTCCTTTTCATCCATTGTATTATATCATTTCCCAACGATTTTCCTTGTGCTATCATTACACCATGGAATAATGTGATGATCATGTTGAACCTAGAATGTCATGACTTGGAAGTTTTAACTAGAGTTGTACACCAACTTGTTTGTGTGAACTCTTACTTGGCTGTAACTATTCTATATCATCGGGGCTTCTATTTGGCTTAGCAATAAAGGTATTTACCTGACTGATCACTTTCCAAATGATTAGTCAGTATATGATATTGTCTCTCTTTCTTAATACTTAACTCATGCATTATACCTCTATTCATACTTAGGTAAACTGCTTCAGAGTTCGTGGCTTCAGTGATTATCCCTTAAGTTCTTTACTTAGAGGTGCTACCTTGTTCACGTTTCCTAAGATATTTGATGAGTATCATTGACTACTTCTTTTCTGGACCTCTAGTTTTGCTCATCATTCTTTATCTCCAAGGAACTCTCTTCCTCTAGATCTTTAGTTATGCTAATCAATTATTCGACTCGATTGGGTTCTTCTTGGCTGACACCTTTGGCTTTCACTAGAAATACTGGTGTCTCCCGATTAGGCTTCCCATGTTCTCTTTTTGAAATCAAAAAGATTACAAGAGTGATCATTGTCATTATTAAGAATGTCTGTACTCGATACTCTTTTAGTTGCACTTGTTTAACTTGATCTAAATATTCTTTCTCATATCTTAGCTACTTAACTTTCTATATTCTCCTTGCCAAGCTTCTACTACTTATGATACCGCCTAGTGGTCCTCCTCAATTGGCTACAGATTCAGGCTTAACTACATGCACTTTGGTGCCTAAACTGTATTCCCTGCTATTAACATCGACACTGGCGATTTGGTCCTTGCTAAAGCTCACACTCTTTTGTACTTTGTTTTCAAGGGTTGTTACTCAAGTACATGAAAATATTTCGTACCTTGAGAATTCACTTGCTATGCCAATTACAACTTTACAATAACTTATCTCTTTGATTCTGTACTTTTATACAAATCTACCAAACTGCTGGACAATTATGACCCATAGCATCACTATTTGTAAAAGACATGGTATTCTTTGTACAAATTAACTATGTGACAAAGGAAATTACTCTTTTATCATTTGTAATTGGATTACTTGGATATATAAATGATAAAAGTCCATATGATTAGTACCGGATTATTAAGATATGAGACAGTATTAATCCACCAAAGGTTTAATCATTAAATATCCTTAGTCGTAATATTATCGAGACTGGACATCAATAATGCGGAATAGACTAGTATTACACTTGTGCGCGTTATGGAAGCTTAACGACATAGTTCTCATATATTTAAGTATTGGATACTTATGCAAGTGTGATAGGAGGTTATGTTAGCCGTTGGACCGGGAACAGCTTCGCTCAGGATAGACCCCACAGAATCCCATTGGTAGTATGACTATGTGTCTATGGGAATCCGAATCAGGGTAGGTGTATTTGGTCTTAACCTGAGACTTGCATCGCTAATACTTGCGACAATCAGTACGTTTTGGTTTTGGTCGTCCGGGGCTTTAACAGGTTCTATGTACACCTCTTCTGGGTTTACTGAGAATCGTAGTATATTGGGTGTGATGTCAAGATGAAAGTATCACTTCAGTCATATGGAGATGATGATCACGTAGGGATACAAAACTAGTACTCTTAAATGTTGTAGCTATCGGGATAGTATGACTAGGTCATGATTATCCGATTATAGAGACTAGTTGCTAGTGATATGTATATGCTTCGTACGAGGCAGACACAATTCCAGCCCTAGGCCTAGCATGTGACATCCGATATTGGATCGTAATACGCAATATATTATATACTACGCCTGATACAGATTATATATATTCCATGTTGAATATATTTCTGGAGATTTGGGTAGGCACGGTGTTTTTCTAGAAGCCAACCATGTCTTGTAAATCGGTAAGAACGTGGTACGGGATACGCACGTGTTCGGATAGTCCGATGACCGTATTTACTGCCAACATATCCTTGGATCTCTTGGGTCGCTTCCCAAAGATTCACTAATGAGATTTGACTCGAACAGAGAATTAATCTGGGATTAATTATGAGAGAGAAAATTAATCTGGGATTAATTACGGCAAGAATTAATCCGGGATTAATTAACAGAGAGAAAATTAATCTGGGATTAATTGCGTCAAGAATTAATCTGGGATTAATTCGTGAAGAAGAGAGAACATGATTAATTTGGAATTAATCGATAAAATAAATTTAATAGTTAAATTGGATTTTTCTATTTAATTTATTTATTTGGGCTAAAAATAATATATTGGATATATTAACTGAAATTGGATTTCAATGCGGAATTAAATTTGATTTTAATTTTAGCGAACGAATTAACTTGGAATTAATTCGTAAGCGACTTCCGTAATAATTTTGCTAGCCATTATTATTTAATTAAATTAGATTTAATTACGTCGAGACGAAAAATTCGTTTAGTCGGATTAAACGAACCGGACCCAAAATGTGTTGTGTAAAGCCAACTTGAATTTGGAATTCAAATTTGGGTGGGACCTACATTACTTACATCACATGTCACTTTTTGGTGATGGAAGTGGTTGGCAACTTTAATTGTTAGGCATTAATCACACATCACACAATATTTAAAGTGAAGTTTTGGAAACTAAAAGGTGACTATTCATCATCTCCCAAAATCTCTCTCTTTGGTCGAATACTACTCCCTTTGGAAGGGAAAATTTTTCTTTCAAAAGTTGTTCTTGCTAGCACATAAGAAGTCAAGTGAAGATGATAGGGAAACTCACCCATGAGTTTGGAACAACAAAGAAAGCTTGGAGCTTCCACATCCACGAAGCTTTTAGAAAATTTCAAAGCCGATCAATGTGAGTATTCCGCAACTCCCTTTGATTTATTCACACACAAATCATTCTTAGAGATCCTTGGCATGTCTAGGACACTAACAACGGTATCAAAGCGAAATCTAAGCTTGATTTGGATTCTAGGGTTGTAAATTTTAATTTGGGATTTTATGCTTAGAGCTTGATTTGCCTAAATTGATTGTGTGGTTGTGATTATATGATGTTGAATTGGATTTGTGCATATTTGGAATTGAGAAAAATTGGTTAGATAAAAAAATCCCCAATTCCTATGTCATGGCCGAAAATTACCCTAGGTTGCTCATGGTTAATTTTTGAAATTTGACAATTAGATATGTTAATTGGCATGAAATGAATATTGATTGTTCATTTAATTGGATTGAAATCAAAATTGGGTGTTATTTCTATGCCTTTGCCGTGAGTATATATCATGTTATAGAATTGATTTTGCTTCAATTTATGTTGGACATGAATTGAATAATTAAGCTTGATTAATTGGATTAATTAGTATTTTGGAAACATTAGATTAATTGATTGATTGTGGTAATTGCACTTTAATTAAAATTAATGTGATATTTGGAATGTTATATTAATTGAATTAGTCTTTAAAATTGGATCGGGCTAATTTTGTTGTATTTGGGCTTAATGGGCTTGGTTGGGCCAAGCTTGGTTTTGGACAATTGGATTGGATCCAAAATGGGCCCAAAACCATTTCCATAAAGTCCAAATATAACTTTTGGGGTTTTAATATTTAATTGGGCCTAATGGGCCCAAATTGATTTTATGGCAAATGGTGATTCCTAATTGGGCATTGGGATCTTGGATTGGATCCATATTGGCCAAAGCTCATGCCTTAAGAATTAATTAAAAGCACATTGGACTTTAATTAAAAGGTATTGGATACTAATTGGGCCTTTGAGACCCATTAGGCTTTAATTAAAAGCACATTAGACTTTAATTACAAGGCTTATCATGCTTGTGTCTTGATGTAAGGTGTATATACGAACAATTATGAGACCTATAAGGCGGCCTCTAACATGCTAGGGTGGAACTGGGATGGTTTTGATTCCAAAAACGAACTGCCTGAAATTTCCATTGCGCGTCGCGACACAAGTTTCTTGTGTTTCGCGACGCATACAAACCAGTAGCCAATCTGCAAAAAATTCTAGTTCACTTCGCGATGCATGAACCTTGTGCGTCGCAATGCGAGCCTAAATTTCAGGATTCTAACTTGCTTTCTAAGGCCTATCGTGCCCCAAATACATCACCAAAATCTCAATAACAAAATCATCACACAAACAATTCCATTAGGCTTCAATTCCATATATTCTAAACCAATATATCATCACTAAATAATTCTTTAATCTCATGCTTCTAGTTTTTTTAACTAAATCTTTAAAAATTTCCAAGTTTGGGAACTTACTCAACAATTACTTTCTTTACCTACTATCACTAATATGCAATCCTTATCATGGCCACGTCTCAATTCTATCATCATGCTTTCAAAATTCAACAAACAAAGTTTTGGGTCAAGTTTTGTTACCTTCTTCTTCTTGAATTTCTTCATTCTCTAAGCCTTCAATTGTTGCTCATCTTATTCTCTTTGCTTCTTCTTCCTCTCTTTTTTCTCCATTTTCTTTCCTTTCTTCTTCTTCTTTTCTTCTTCTTATTTTCTTTCTACCATTCACGTCTCTTTCTCCCTCTCTCTCTTTCTCCCAATGTTCAAGATTTGGGAATAGTCCCCATTTTTATATATTAGGGGCCAATTTGAATAATTGGAAAGTTTTGATTTTATAAAATTTAGAAACTTTGAGAGATGTGTAGAATTTTCTAGATAGGTCCCGAAGTACTATTCATCTGAAATTTTGATCTGTGTTTTCGTCTGACTTCTGGTCCGAATTTGGAAAAATATTCAACGCAAAAGTTGTATATCTCGATCTCATCTTTGCGACGATATAAAATTCATAAAAATCGGAATTCGTATGAGAAAGGTACGGTCCAAATACCATAGACTGTTCGGAGTGGAACATCGTAGCATCTAATATCAGATTCTCGAAGAATTTACCGTCAGTCATCTCACGAGAGTATATGTTTCCAAATATAATTTATATTATGTGACACTCGTCTAATTGCGTAATAGTAGTCGAAATTCCTGGTCGTTACAATGATGGATTTGGTGGCTAGATGCATGTGTGAAGTTTGATTGAATAATATTAGTGTAATATTAGTTCAATTTTATAATTTGATGACTTATTGCCATTTTAGAGTGTTATGATCACTCTTGTAACTCCTACAATTTTTCTTGAGTTCTTCATTGGTGGTGGCTTTGATTGGTGTAAATATTAATATGATTAATGTTGAGAAAAAATGGATTTAAAGCATGAAAATGATAATTTTTGCTCCCTGGTCAGACCTGGAAATTATGGATTTTGGCAATGAAAATTATGATGTTTAAATGTATTGGATGTGTATTGGGCATTTGAACAATTGCCGGAAATTATTTCGGAGTGAAAATACGCGAAAACGGTAAAAAATGACGTTACCGGGTGAGTTTCGGGCTTACTATATGACGGTTGTCCAATTAGTGAGTTGGTCACCATTTGGACAACCAATGAACTGCCCAAGTACTATTGGGGCTAACCTGGGCAGCCTCCGTGTGTATTGGTTGGTCGGTTCTGACAAAAACATGTTTTTTACTATTTTCCGGAAAAACATTTTCATAAAAGTTTCGTGGTATTTCTAAATTATTTATGTCGTTATTTGATATCGAATGAATATGCTTAGGTGAAATATGAATGAATTATTCATATGGGATATTGAATAATTTATTCGGTAAGTTTAAAAATTTTAAAGTTACGATTTCGCTTGAACCACGCTTTCCGCTGCGCCTGACCCCAACACAAGTCAGTGATGATGACGAGCGGGAAAAATGGAAGAGTTGGGGAAAGAGTTACATTGACCTTCGTAGATCGCCGTGAGGGCGGTACGCTGGTGTTTAGGGAGTTATGTATGTTTTGGCTCGATTGTTCAGTGGCTTGAACCCACGTTGATTAGGCCTAGGCACTGGTCCAAGATACAATTCTGATACAAGTGTGATGCGCGGATCTGAGATATATTGACATTTGGTAAAAGGTTTGAAATACAATTTTTTTAAATGTAATTTTGAAATCTTGATTTTATTTGATATGACCAAGCCAATAAAAGAATGATTTATTCATATTATCTTGATTATTTAATTATATTGACATAAAGTTAGTTAATGTTGTAACAACAATATTAGTTCTTAGAGTCAACATTTTCCTCGTGTTATATTATATATTCATAAGTCTAACTTCCTTGTGATGAAGTTTCTATTTCTTTTGAATCTCAACGTATGGTGAGTGTGTGAGATATGAAAAATGATATTAAATATCTTAAAATAGAAAAATACTATCCTTATTAATTTAATTGATCTCAACCATAAATCTTTTCATACAGAAGAGGTAGAAGCAATTTCTTGTCTTTAAGGTTCTTCAATGTATATTGAACACTCTCTTTTAATGTGTTTTTCTTGCTATTAGAAGTAGCATATGGTCTCATGTTCTTCTTGCCATTAAACTTAGGGTAGTGACTTACTATAGCCTTAGCTCTTAAGATTGCTCTTTAGAGCCATTCTTCAAATGAAGAATCTTACGGCAAGTAACATAGATTCACATTATATTTGTCCGTATTTCTAAGTTTACTTTTGATCAAATCAACAAGTAAAGCTTCCATTAGATCATACGGGAATTCAATGTGAATTGAGTAGGAAAATTCATGACATTGATTGCAACACACAAGTCAAGGTTTTATTCATTTTCATGATAATTTCTTAGATATGACAATTTTTTAATCTACTCTTGGTTAAAGATTTTAAATTTTTTTACAATTATATTATAGTGTGCTTACTAAATGGGAATATGAATAATTATCATTAAAATGTTTGCTTGGGAAGGGAATTAAAAATGGAGTGAAGAATTTGATAAAGGGATTCCCATTAATTACAATTTTATCCTTAAATTAATAAATAATTAACTAGTAGTTAATAAAATAATAAAAATTAGTAAATAAAAAATTAAATAGTAATTAATAAATTAATAATTACTAATTAATAATTATTTTTAATTATGATATTTTTATAAATTGTCAACAATTCATTCCAATTACTACACAATAAACACACTAATAAGATTATAACTTGATTTCGATTATAATTTCCTATAACTAATTGTTTATTCTAATTTTGATTTACTATTCCAATTCGATTCTATTTTAATTACATCTCATTCTCATTACCGCCCGAACACATAAATCCACCATTAAAGTTTTTAATTTTTTTTTAACTTGGTGGACAACTTTGTATCGTACTCATTCTCTAAAAAGGTTATATTAGTGAAGCAATCTAGATAAACGAATACAATTATGTCTGCCCAGTTCAGTTTTTTTATACAAATCGAAAATAAAATTTGAAAATACAAAATTCCAGAAAGCACCCCTACACAGTAAAGCTGAAACCCTCAGCAGTCGCAAGAAAGCAAGAAAAAAATGAAAGCAACTCACACCTTCACATGATACACAAATCTACTGCTACCCCAAAAGAAATGGTTTATCGGATTTTCTTCTTTACTTGGCCTTTCACTTTTTTCAAAATGGGGGAAAATAAAACTGAATACTCACCCTGGAAGTGAGAAAATAACCCAACACTAAATGGATGCTTCTTATCACGCACTGAACTTGGACAAGACTGATTGGAACACAGCCGAGAAAGCCTGAGATGTATTTTGATCATCAGCTTTAATCTTTACTTGTGCTTTAGCTGATAATGTGTTGATTATACACTCCACAAGAAAATTGGAGGGTTCTTCCACTTTTTGTGCAAAGAAGAAGAATTTGAATTTAGGAGATTGACCACCAGAAGCAATGCACTGGATGGAATGGCCTTGCATGTGCCGGAGGAGGGCTTGAGGTGTCGTCAATGCTGCAACTCCTTGAGGGCTTACAGAAAGTTCCTGCATCAGATACAAAAGGTGATTAATTGTTTATGCTGATAATAAATGCATACGTGTGAGCATGCGCACGCAAAATCAGAGTACTGGTATTATAAACATGTGCCAGATAGACTTCTGCTACTGTATATTACAATTAGAAAAGAAAGTAAAAAAGAAAGGGTGTGTGTGAGAGAGAGAGAGAGGAATAAGTAATAAAAAGGTCCAACTAAAAAAACCAAATCAACGACAATAAGGCAAGTAAACCTGTGACAAAGCTAATGGTAATTGTCGCCATTTCTGCTGGAAAGTGCCGGGATCCAGAACAGCTTTGGAATTGAGCTTCAACGGAGGAGGTAAAGGAGCAGGTGCAGGAACTGCTGGTAGACCTAGACCAAGTAAATCGTCAATGGCTAGGTTCGGAGCACTGCTAGCTGGTGTGGAGCTTGTAATTGCCAACTCTGATTCGGTATTTGCAGCTGAACTATCATATAAAGGAAAACTATATTCAGACCCATCATTAGTAGGACCCCTGCTTTCTTCCTTCTCTGAAGTACTTAAAAGCATATCCTTGTCATTTGCCTCAACTCCATGGGCTGGAACGACAGTATCTGCTGACTCTGCTACAATAGATAAATTTCCCAACTCATCTGAAAACTCAAATGGACCACGATGCTCCTTATCCGTGAACATATAAGAGGGCTGCAAATACTTATCAGTATCAGTAAACATGAACCTTCCACCAAAAAAGTTAATCGACTACAAACAGCCCAAATATGGCAACTAGAAAATAAATGGTTCTAGAGTACCCATTTCATTATGAGAAAATTATAGAACTACTACAAAGGCAACTGAATCCTTCAAATAAACAATAAGCTAATTTAACTGAGTCTTAAATCAGTAACAATGGAATCCAATTTTGGACATTGTACTTACCTTCTGATACACAACAGATAGACTGTTAAATTCATCAAATATGCGATCCTTCATTTCACTGCTCTGAGTATCAGCAAAGACTGAAACAGCTTGCTTAGGAGGGTTCACAGCGCGTTCTGCAACAGATGCATCATATTGCAAGAGCCTATAGTAGAATAAGGCTCTATCATGAACATCCTGCAGTCAACTCATAGATTAAGATACTTCTCATACACGCAACTTCAATCACTTGAATAAGTTAATTAAAGTATAAAAAACTTGAGGAAAACGAAAAAGAAAAAGAAAATAGAACAAAAACCACCTGGTGAAAATCAGCTAGACCAGCAGCCAAAGCGGCTCCCAAGGCTATCTGTGTCTCAGGTGGCCTCTTGAAAAAACACTTCATTACAGCAGTGAGAAGATGTAAACGAACCTGTCCAATTAACATATAAATAGTGCATACCAATACTGCTGATGTCAAATTCAAATTCCAACATAGCAGCAAAATTTGGATCTTATCTCTATTTATTACGTTCATGGCTAGACAATTCTGATGGAAAAAAGAATTTCTTTTTTACTTTTCAGGTATTGAATGGAGTGGGATTAGGGTAGAGAAAGTGTATCCAAGTCATCATTACGTGAGAGTTGGATGTGCAAGCAGCCCTATTGTAGGAGCAACAAAAAGAGCTAAACTCAGCAGTCTCCATAAAGGCAAAACCAATAACCAAATGAACAGTGCCCTTAGCATTAAGTAAATTGATTCAAAGATATACAACACTTTCTTAACTAATAAAAACATGAGAAGTGAAAATAGATTGATTCAGCAGGATGACAGCATAATAGGTTGAGACGCAGGAAGGATATGGCTTAAGATATGGAAAATAGACAAAATATAAGCACAGAAGCCTGTTTAGCTATGGCAGACATAGTAGATTGCCCCATTTTATTTTCATATGCACTAATTTTCATTAAAAACATTGTGGAGTGAGTTTGAGGAACTACAACTTCGTGACAGAGAAATGTAAGCCCCTAAAATAAACTAAACAATTTATGGTGAAACAAACAATTAAGAAAGGGGTCGCAAGCTAACCATACTGTAATAGAAGAAGGTTACTACCTCAGCCGAATGCTCTTCATCCCAATTTACGATTAAACTTTCTAAAATGTAAGGAGCATCTTGCATATCCTGAGAATATTCCCCCAACATCCATATAAGAGCTGCCTTTGCCTTGGGTTCCTGAACATTCATGCTGCTGATATTTCCAACAACTGCAATGCAATCATGACTCCATTGTGGATATTTTCTAAGTAAATCTTTTACAAGAACCTGCATAGAATGATCCCAAAGTTGAATCAGTCTGGTTTACAATTGATAGTTGCTTAACCATACTATTTATGCATGTATAAAATATGGACATATAAAGTTATATACCAGAGCTTCAGCAGTCACATAGTCCTTTTCCATCTCCAGAAACTGAAGAAGCCTATCAACGATTGCATTTACATCGTACTGCTGCAGGGCTATTTTCCCAACAGCCCGGATAGACTCTCTAGCAATGGGGATATCGACATTTGCAGCATACTCACATAATTCCGTTACTGGAGTTCACCCAAGAAAAAAAAATGAATTTGTCATAACTGAAGGAAAGAATGTCAAGTTTCCATGCCAAACTCTCCTCTAAAGAAGCCTGAAAGATTAGACAAACATCCATTTGCTTACCAATTTCGTATGTGTTGCTCTCATTTGCAACTGCAGTCAACATTTCAAGCTTCAGCTTTTTGACATAAGAAGGTTCATTATACTGGCAATAGAAGTGTTTATAGTCTGCGGCAAATATAAATGGTGCGTGCATAACTAAAAGATGTAGGTGGCTTAAAACTGCATAAGCTTGTTCAGGACTTCCTGAACTCACTAAGGTCAGCAGAGGAGCTTTGATGCGTTCATACACCTGAACAAGAGAATTTCAAGAAGCAAATGCTAGTCATATAAATATGATTTGTATATGGAAATACAATAAGATGAACCTAAGATAACACAGAGCAATATTGGTGATTTGGTTTAACATCAACACAAAGTTTGATGATGTTAGATTCAAACTAACCTGTCCTGAATGTTCTCAGTTCAAAGTTATATTAAGAAATTGTAATATCAGTGGCTAAATTTATGACAGGACTTCAGTTTATATAGAAATGGTGCCTCAACCCTCTTAAATTAACAATGACGAACAAAGTGTCTATTCAAGAAAGCTAGCTCTTTCTCCGAGCTCCTGTTGAACAGAGTACATACAAATTGACTCAAGAAAAAGGATAAACAAGGCACCTGCTGATGAACATCAGTCATGGACAAGGTCAAATGTAGAAAAACTTTGATGGTCGCTAAGACAACAGCACCATTTGCATGTTGAAGTCTATCTTCAAGGAGGTTCATGATGTCAAATATCTCACTGCTGTCCGAGGGTACATATTTAGCAACCAACTCAAGCACAAGACATTGAGCCCATTCACTAAATTCCTTGATCCTGCAAAGAAAAATGTCATAAAGCTGAGACATAGCTTTCTCAGAACCTCATATAAGCACTGATAATAGTTTTATCATATTTTTACAAGATTTTGAAATCAAATGATTTTAATAACCCACATTATACATTCTAAGATAGTTATTTATTAGAATCATTCCATGCATAAGTATCAAGAGGAAAAATCACTTCAAATTTCAGTAGAATTATTATTACTAAAACATCAAGACAATCATAAGCTATACGAGTATATATCTGTATAATTAGGGAATCAGAACTAGAGGGACTATCTTAACAAGTGTTTAGAAGTTCTATAATAAAAGCTCAATGAAAAAAGTTCCAGGACCATTTGTGTGACAAGTAAATCGTTTTGTTACATGTAATCAAATCTTATCAAAGCCAATAATTTTGTTTTATTTCTTCACACTTCAAGTTATTTTTGTAACATGAACATGGTTACCAAAGAAAACAGACTGATCCACAAATGCAAGGTACACTCTATACAGCATACCGGTTCAGAAAGTAATATACAACTGGCTTGCTAATCAAAGCTTCTCTCTCTCTAGAAGCTTCCTCTGAGGTGCTTGCTTCTAAGCTCCAAATCTCTTGTAGGGCAGATAAACAGTTTGCAACAACCTGATAAAACAATAAAATGGTAATCAACTAAAAAAACAAATAAAAACTTCCAGTATCATATCTATTCTCCAAGTTGGTTACATTACAATGCAAACATGCTTTATAAGGTGGGGTGAGTAATATCAAATAGATAATAGCATGATAGATCATATATAGGTCGACTATTCTTTGAAGCATTGAATTGTGATTCTGCCAAAAAAAAGGTTTTGTTATTTTGCAGATGAACTACCATACAAATTAGTGTTCAGTTTATATCTCCCACCACCCTCAACCACATTCAGACGAACAACCAAGGGAATGAATTTCCAGCTCATGCCCACCCTTATTTTACCAATTGTTCCTTTTAGTTGATGCTAGTTGGTTAAGAAAAAAAGTTGAATAATTTAGAATTTTTAATTTTCATTGACTGAGATTTAAAAGATACTTTATCTTAGTTAAACAAACATCAGAAACTTAATTCAAGCACAGTTTGTTTACAATTGTCAATTCTCATCAGCAAAACGGAATGCATAGATTAAACAATCAACCATAACACTCGGGCCTAGGCCAAGCATGAACATATCATAGAAAGAAATCAAAATGTTCACACCTGAGGATCAGGGTCATTGAGCATCAAATTCTTTAGTGTCGGCAGAAAATCTGCATCAATACACATTGAAGCTGATATATGATACAATTTCAAAACCCCAATGACAGCCACTGTCCTCACATAATTATTATTGTCCTTCAACCCCAATCCCAGCGGACCCACCAAATATTCCACAAGATTCGCCACTCGTAGTGAACACAAACTCCTTAATGCAAGCCCCCGGATCATTGGATCCTCGTCCTTGCAATCCCTTTGTAGAAAATTAATAGTCAAAAGCGCAAGATCAGGATTGACTTTCACGTAATTCCCAACATAGAGATAACACATTTTCTTCAGAACAATATCTGAAGTAGCTGAACACATCACCATCTCACCAAATACAGCAGATACATCAATGCCAATTGTCATACAAGAGATCACCTTCTTGAAAACCTCTCGCTTCGAATCATCAACTCCTGGAGCTCGACTGCCAGCGAGCTGCCGGAGCTGTGATTTTAAATCCGATACTTCTCCTTTTCTGTAAATTAAACAGCTCTAATTAGCGAATAAAGACAACCAAAACCAAAACGACATGTCTGATATCAAATCAGTAAAATTACGTGATAACACTGTTAAATACTAAAATGTAGCTCAATTGAGCATGATATTCCTTTTTTTTTTTTTTTTTTTGTAAACTTTTTAGAAATTAAAATCAACTAAATTTAGAGCTGTTCTAGCAATCAACTTAATTGAGGAATTTTTTTATTTTTTTTAAATTGATTGGTTGATATTAGTTGAGGTTATGGAGATGATAGAATTACCCTGACGGCTGAGACGGTGATGGAGATCGCTGTGACGTAGCGGAAGGAGCCATGGCCGATTGAGACGAACGATTCTGTCGGTGAAATTTCGGTAATTTACAGCGAGAACGAGAAAGGGTTTAGAGAGGGAGAATTCTGCTGAGTACAAGAAAGTGATTAGATGAAGACAAAAGTATTTGCTTGTGAATCTGAGAATGTTCAGATGATAGATAAAATTACGGTCAGTACCACTTAGTGATGTTGAAGTGGCTGGATATGATTGGTTTGGTGAGTTAGAGGTAGAGCTGGCATTGGTATTTACAGGTCCGGATTTGTCAATCTTAATCATATTCCGAATTTTGTAGTGATTTTTGAATCGGGAATATTTTTCGCTCTGAATGCCAAATCTAATGGTTCTGGATTTCGAATTTCCATTGAAATTCGAGTTTTTTAGCATAAAAATTTGAATTCAACCTTAAAAATCATCTCGAATCTTGATCAAAATTTTTATTTTAGAAAAAAATCATATCAATTCTCATATTAAATAATACCGGATACTAAATTTGAATATAAATTTAAAATTTTCGACCATTCATAATTAAAAGGCTTCGGTTAAAGTAATTGATGTGAAATAGTCAACTGTAAAATTGAAAGGAATCTTTATATTCTTACATTTTATGTAATTGTATTTCATTTATATAAATTACATTTATAAAGTAATTTTATACAACCGGCATGGCTATTATATTGAGTATGGGTGTTGGGGCAACATCAGCCAAAATTTTAATGTATTAAAAATATAAAAAAAAATTGGCTACATGAATATCCAATAATATGAAATTTTGGGTATTAAACATGAAAATATTGAATTCATATTTTATATTAAAGACAAAGTATTTGACTTTAATTTATCACATTTTAAATTTTTAGGCATTGACCGCAAATTTTAGGACTTAAACTTGAAAATTGGGGCAATAAACATGAAAAATCAGTAAACCTGAAAATTACTAGTATTAACTTAAAATTTTGAACAATAATGTAATATACCCCGTCGAAGACGTTACCGACATGTGACAGATCCTACCATCACCCTCTAACTAATGCTATGGCAATCTCATACTATGATATTCTTGATCAAATAATAACTAAACCCATGCACATGGTGGAAAAGGGCACCAAACCCGAAATGTATTATATACCTATGTTGGAATATTTATATAATGTCTGGAGTATATATATAACCCAACAACTCAACAAAAAAAAAAATACATTCTATATGAATGTAAAACTATACATGAAGGACTGACCCTAGTGATTGTAGTGACACATCATCTCCATAGCTCATGTCTCCAGAAGTTTGCAATGGCTTATAAGATAGAATATCCTGCAAAATCTGTGGAGTTATAAAAAAATAAAACGATAATAAAGAAATAACGATAATAATTGTTGAATAAATCATATACTACTGAAAATTTGCATATCAAATAATAATCTCAAAACTCCAAAATTAGCTGGACATAAAATCGTTTGAAGTATGAAAATAGTTTTGTAGAAAAACTGACGTATATGGGTGTTACGTATCGCCATCCCCTACACACCTATCTGAAAAATAGCGAGTGTCTTGGGGCGTTACGTATCATCGTCCCCAAGACACTAAAACTACTATGAGGATTGTGACATCTGAGGCAGAAATGGATCTAGGGGCATTACATATCGCCATCATCCTGATTCTGAAGCTATAATCACATGTGCATATGGGATATAAATAGTGTATTCGGAAGGGTCCAATATAAATCAATAACCCACATAATTTCTTGAAATCACAATTATCATATCATAAAATCATCAATTAAGTTTATTGACCGCAGCGTAATTGTAGGCACTGCATTTTTGCATGTGAGTCTCTATGATGAGTCTCATATGGAGACACTACCTTTTAAGTCGAGGAAGTTGCGGGAAAAAGTCGTCGGAAATGAATTGGTAGTTCGTTAGATTTTATTCGCTTGTTTAGCTCCAGGTTCACTCGTTGGACCTCCGTTTTAAAGCACCCTTAGCCCAAACCCCATAAGACACAAGCCAAGCTCATCTCACCCAAGCCCAATCCAAGAAATAATTAAACACATGTCACAAATTTAAATTAAAAAACCAATTAAATTGAAATTAAATTAAATTAAAATCTAATTAAATTAAATTCATTATTTAATTAAATCACCTACCAATTAAATAAATCTCTTCCTAAATTTAATTAAATCACTAACCTAATTTAAATAATTCCCCACCAAAATTACAATTATTCATTTCCTTTAATAAACTAATAAAATACATCCATATTTTATTTGATTTATTTCCTTATTCAAACAAACTCATGCAAACCCTAACCTTTGTCTATAAAAGAAACACTTTTCTCACCCTTGCTCCTAGACTATTGACGGCCAAAAACAAGAACCCTCAAACTACACCTCACTCTCCCTAAAAAACAAATAAACCCTAACGAAAGCCACGCACCTGACCACTAACAAGCCTTCACGCAAATCAAACACGTTAACTACCTCAGCCCTTACCCTCACCCACTGCCTCCACGCAATTGCCCAATTCAGCGCATAAAGCACACTCTTTACGTCCCCACACATCAGCCCTTGGCCCATCCAGCACGTTGCCCTACTCCACACGATTAGCCTGCCACACTCACCGCCTCAACACGCACAATTCAGCCTTCCCTTCACTGCACAACCCACACTCACCTTGCCCACTGCTCACGTTAATTCCACTAGCCACACTACTCACGCCACAGCCACACCCCACGCATCAATACTTGCCACTTCAAGCCTACAAAGCAACGCAAGACTGCTCATTCATCATCCACAAAAATTTCCGCACAAATCACCAATTCCACTGCCCAGAATTGCCGCACATCAGCCCTCCAAAACCGCCAAAACAGTAGCCTAAAATACCGAAAAAAGTGACCAAAATACAGAGAAAATAGCAGCAAAATGGAGTGAAAACAGCGACCAAAATAGTAAAACAGCGAGCTAAGACGTTAATCCAATGAACCGGAAGAGTTGCGGAGTGATAGCCCTTCCGACGGCCGTGAAACGCGAGTCTGAAAGTCGACGTAAAAGGTTAGACCTGAGGGCACTTTTCACATCTATTTTTTATTCGCATTTCAATTATTTATTAAGTTTTATTCTCATGAGAGTCGTTAATTGATATGTGTGTTGTGGCCCTTGAATAAATGGAAAATGCATGTATTGTGGAATGATGTGTGTTGTGGCCCTTGAAGAAATGGAAAATATGTCGCCTCTCGTGGTATATAGGATGGAAACCCGGACATAAATTTCATAGCCGATTCCGAATGGACGGTAGTATGATCTGTACTCGGGATACAACTCCACGTACCACTTGAGTAAATGGCGCATATTTCGTTTTATGTTGTTTTGATTTGTTTATTATTCGCTACTTGATTTCCATATGTTACCACGATGCTTTGCCGCGCCGGATGATGTATATTCGGTTGAATGTGAGATATGTTCAATCGGGTATGCGAAGTCCGATATTGTTGTCTTTATTTCTTATATGCATCGTGTTATTAGCGTATGGGCTTAGTAAGTGCGATTAAAGGTCCTCTATTTGGAGAGGTTAAAATCCTTTACCACGATGCTTTGCCGCGCCGGATAATGTATATTCGATTGGATGTGAGATATGTTCAATCGGGTATACGAAGTCCGATATCGTTGCCTTTACTTTTTATATATATATATATCTTGTGTTGTTTGCGCATGGGCTTAGTAAGTGCGATTAAAGGTCCTCTATTTTGAGAGGTTAAAATCCTTTACCACGATGTTTTGCCGCGCATGATGATGTATAGTCGGTTGAATGTGAGATATGTTCAATCGGGTATACGAAGTCTGATATCGTTGTCTTTATTTTTATTTGCATTATGATGTGATGCGCATGGGCTTAGTAAGTTGGATTAAAGGTCCTTCATTTCGAGGGGTTAAAGAACCTTTACCACGATACTTCGCCGCGCCTCTCATTTCGTTATTCGCTTTTCTTTGTATGTCATCTTCTTGCATAATCATGCATCATGTTGTATTGCGCATGGGCTTAGTAAGTCGGATTAAAGGTCCTCTGTTTCGATGGGTTAAAATCTTTTACCACGATGCTTTGCCGCGCCTTTTAGCCCGTTATTATTTATTAGATGTCATCTATTCATCCGTTCATGTATGTGTCATGTTGTTTATCGCATTTTTGAGGTCACTGCTGTAACCGCGTTCGAACGCGTTTCAGAACGCCGCACGAACACATGTTTTCTGTCTGCTCCCGTTCGAACGCGTTATTAAACGCTATACGAACGCGAACATTCTATTTACCGTTCGAACTCGTTTTCGAACGCTACTCGAACGCGCATGCATTTGTTTCATCAGGTCTGGTCTCGTTCAAACGCGTTATCAAACGCCACACGAACGAGAACCTTCTGTTTACCGTTCGAACTCATTTTCGAACGCTACACGAACGCGCATACACTGAACTGAGTCTTTTTCTTCACATCTCATGCATGGTTACTTATTTTGTCATTTGCCTTTTTGATTGTTCATATTCTCGTTTAGCTATTTATTGTGTGCACAAGATTATATGTTCGTTCCCATGATGTATGTTTACACGGTAGTCATCTACTTATGCTTCTGCATTCATCAATTCAACAGGTTCGTGAAGTTATATGCTCACCGTTATTCCGATTTGCTTTTCATGCGTGATTGTACAATTATTATCTACTGGCATGCCTATGATGGAATGTAATGTGCTTATAACGTTGTATGCTAGCCATATTTATCTTTATGCATGCAAATTCGGACATAGATTATATGCAAATAGGTTGTATGCAAACTTAAAAATGTGTTACATGTGAACTCAGATGAACCTTTGATTTATGCATGCGAACTTGGAAATAGATTATCCTTGGAAATATGTTGCTTAGGCTTGGTTAGATTATTGCATAAATCATTTTATTACAAGTGGCATAAGTAAGGGACTATTCCGAACCCAACGGTTTGAGGTCTTCCCTTACGAGGGGTGAGTGCGGCCTTAAATCTCATTTTCCCGGTTCACACCGAGTGGCGACTCCATTATTCTTTGGTTTAGTCCCCCGCGGGCTACTCCGTACTCCCAACTAGGCCGCGAGCGTAGAACAGCATGCGTCACCCAGTTTCTGTGTCCCACAGTCTGGCGACTCCACTGGGGATAGATAATCAGCCCCGAAATAATGTCTTGTAATATTATAATTTGTGCTTTAAGTTAACCGTTCCTATAGTGGGTTGAAAGAGGTTTAATCAAAGGCATTTTTAAGGCTAGGTAATGGTTTGGTGTCTTCCTTCACTCACTACCTTTCTATAAGGAAAATCCGTGAAGGCACCTAGATAATCATCTACTCGTAGCCTACTGTGATGGACTAATTTGGAGGACTTGTTGTTTATTCCTGACACCAAACGATAAGAGCCTAAGAGGCTTGGGTACTTAAGAGAGCCTCGCTCCACCCTGAAGGGGTCTAATAGGGGTGAATCCGGTAACGCAGCGGAAGCGGTGAAAATCCGATTTTCAGATTTCAAAACTTTTTCTCGGATTAATTAAATAAACATATTTATTTAATAACCCAATAATCAAATAATGAAATAAAATTTCAATTGAATCAAATTCAAGTGAAATTACCAAATTACCCTTATGTGGTATTTTGTCCATTTTAGTCCGAAATTGATCCAATCAATTTTGAATGATTCTAAATCATTTCTAGGATGAATTTATCATGCTCAAAACATCAAAACACCATAGGACACAAAAAACCCCAAATTCCCTCAAATGCCGTGAGCTCCATTTGGAGGGCATATTGACCATTTGGTCATTTCATGTCTCAAAACTCATCTTAATGAAATCCAATCAACATGAAACTTTGCATGCATCTAATACACACCCCAATTGCTCAACATATCTCAAAACTCCCAAATTTAGAATTGGTTATAAACCCTAATTTCTCAATTTCAACAAATTGGGCAAATTGGACTTAATACACCAAATCAATTACTTCAATCATCAATCTTTCATCTAATTCAAGTCTCAACACAATGAAACAACTCAAGATCAAATCTAGGTCATTTAAGAGTGGGTCAACAACTCTAGAATAGCAACTTGGTTTCATAAACCTTAAAAGAATACATATAACTACACTAGTTACATTCTTTGTTCATCATACATGCTCAACACTTTTCAACAAATTTCCATCATCAAAAACCACAAGAAATAAAGAAAAGAATAACTTAAGAAACTCATGAGAGGTAGCCTAGATCATAAGGAACAAATTCCTCTCTAATAGTAAGTTTAAGAAACTTACAAAATCCAAGCTTTTTCTTTGGTTTTTCTTTTCTTCCTTCACTTTCTTTCTTTGCCTTTCTTCAATGGAACTTTGTTTGTGATAAAGTGTATTAGGTTAGTGAAATGAAAAATGAAAAAACAATTTATACTTGCCAAAAAGTGTCTTGGCCGAAATTTGCATACCAAATGCAACAATTGTAATTTCAATTTCATTTGCATAATTATTAAATCAACTTGCATAAATATCTTTTATAACCTTTATTAGATATTTATTTTGGTCAACAATTGCAACTAATGTCATTTACTTTAATTATCCTAACATAAGATATTTATATTTTAATTAATTTATCATTTAACAATTAAATAATTAATTAATTAATCAAATACAAATATATTAAATATATGTATAATATTTACATTAAATATTAAAAACATATATTCATTTAGGAAATAAGTCAAATAACTCATTTTGACTATTAATTAATGTGTATTTAAATTAATCAAGTATTAAATGTAAATACACAATAATTAAGCAAATGACTATCTAGTCTCTTTAGCATGTATCTTGCGTTTAACCATTAAACGACTTTATAAATAATCAATATTATTTATTTATGTTGCTCTAGTGCTCAACGAGTATGTTTCATTATTGAGACTCTCTAGGTTCAGGTATATCCGTCACGAAATCAAATTTCATGTCCATAATCTATCCACCCGTAGATTATGACGATCACGGATAATCTCGCTAAACCATACAGGTCGAGGTCATCGCAAATGTATAATTCCTCCGTCACAGGTATCCGGATAAATCCCAGAGATACAGATGTAAACGTCAAATCTCTATGGGGATTATCCAGTCGACTATTCTATTAGCAATCTCAAAAAGAATGTTTAGAACTAGCTTCTAAACTTACCACGGGCCCATGGTTTTATCTGATTGCTAATCATATGGACTACCTATGCTCTGGTACACAGAACTGACGGATCCTATCTTGATACACATAGGACACCCTGAGGATCTATCTACACCCAACGAACAGGCGGAGGTCTGATCTAAATAGATCGGTGACGTGACTACTGCCATCTAAGTGTAGAAGATGTCTCATGTGCCCACAATGGCATCTCAAGTCTAAGAATCACAAGTGCTACTCAACCCAAGAAGATTCTTATTGACGCTGGTGTACCATCCATTAAGAATCTTCGGTGAGTCGTTCAGTGTTTATCCGCTATAAACACCTACATGTCTATACTAGTCTCCAAGACAATGGTTCATTGAGAAACCATTGGAATCATATATTCCAGTATACGACATGTACCGGTCTCAACGGGTTTACTATACTGACCAAGTAGTGTAAACCTTGACCAGGAACTGTCTGAGAATGACAACGTCATGATACGACTCAATGTCCGTTGCGACGCTTTTGCAACTGTATCATGACTAATCATTCTCTGGTCATTACGTCTTTACCATATAAAAGATAAGATTATATTATAGAAACTGCATATATTATTACTAATAATAATGTTTTACAGAAGTATTTAACAAAATACAACCGGGAATTGGCGCTCTGAGCACCAACCCCTACAAAATCTCCCACTTGCTCTAGTGCCAATATCGATTGTATCTAATACCCATCGACTCCACGTGTTTATCAAATAACTTCGGAGGTATGGCCTTCGTCAGCGGGTCTGCTACTACGTTGTCTTCACTCGGTACCTGCATTGCACATGACAATATCCCCTCGCGACACGATCTCTCGAATGATGTGGTACTTGCGTTCCACATGCTTCGACTTCTGATGCGCCCTCGGTTCCTTTGCTTGCGCAATGGCTCCAGTATTATCACAGTATAACGGAATCGCATTCTCGATACTTGGGACAACTCCCAATTCTGTGATAAAGTTCTTTATCCACACAGCCTCTTTTGCGGCTTCAGAAGCTGCAATATATTCCGCCTCAGTGGTGGAATCAGCTGTAGATCCCTGTTTGGAACTCTTCCAACATACTGCACCTCCGTTAAGGGTAAAGACAAATCCAGATGTAGACTTTCTATCATCGGGATCCGATTGAAAATCGGAGTCTGTATACCCGTTAACCTGCAGTTCGTTTCCTCCATAAATAATCAACTTATCCTTAGTACCCTTAAGATACTTTAGGATATGTTTAATGGCCATCCAATGGTCATTACCTGGATTGGACTGATATCGACTGGTTACGCTAACAGCGAAACTGATATCAGGCCTCGTACATAACATGGCATACATTATGCTACCCAAACACGAAGCATAAGGTTGGTTAGACATTCTAACCTTCTCATCTTCTGTTTGTGGACACATCTTCTTAGAAAGATGAATCCCATGTCTGAACGGTATGTTTGCTGTCTTACAGTTACCAAAGCTATACCGTTCCAAGATCTTATCTATGTACGTTGATTGGGATAACCCAATCAGCCTCCTTTGTCTATCTCGATAGAGTTTTATCCCTAAAACATAGGAAGCTTCTCCCAGGTCCTTCATGGAGAAATTCTTACAGAGATATGCTTTAACGCTTTGCAACATACCTAAATCATTCCCAATGATTAGGATGTCATCAACATACAGGACTAAAAATACGACCATGCTCCCACTGGCCTTCTGATACACACAGGATTCTTCCGAATTCTTAAGAAAACCAGACGATCTGATAATCTCGTCGAATCGAAGATTCCAACTTCGTGAAGCTTGTTTAAGTCCATAAATGGACTTCTTAAGCTTACAACCATACCCGAGGTTTGGCTGGATGTGAAACCTTCCGGCTGTTCCATATAGATTTCTTCATCAAGAAACCCATTTAGAAAAGCCGTTTTGACATCCATTTGCCAAATCTCGTAGTCATGATACGCAGCTATAGAAAGCAAAATCCGGATAACTTAAGCATTGCCAGGCGAAAAAGTTCATCAAGACGCGACTGTCTATCGTTCTCCTCCGTTTGCCGCTCCTTTTGCTACCAGTCGGGCCTTGTAAGTTTCAACCTTACCGTCAGGCCCGCGCTTCTTTTGTAAACCCATTTACAACCGATAGGAACAATTCCTTCGGGAAGCGGAATCAAGTCCCAAACTTGATTTTCATGCATTGAATCTATCTCGGATTTCATGGCACTTTGCCATTTCACGGAGTCGATGTCCAACATCGATTCTCTATAGGTGAAAGGATCGGTCTCTTCAACTAAGAGAACATCCAGACTCTTTTCTTGTATCAAATACAAGCGTTCAGGAGGTCTAGATACCCTTTCCGACCTACGGAGTGTGTGTGTTGAAGGTCCTTCATCTACTTGAACTTCAGGTTCCTCCGTTGGTTCGTTGTTTTCAGGTTGGACTTCATCAAGTTCAACCCTTCTATGATCACTACCTTCTGACAAAAATTCTACTTCTAGAAATTTTGCGAAGCGAGCTACGAAGACATTTCGATGCTCGGTATCATAGAACAGATATCCCCTCGTATTTGAGGGATATCCAACAAACCTAAACTTTTGCCCTCGAGGCGAAAGCTTACTTTGCTGAGTTACCCTGACATAGGCAGGACAACCCCAAACCTTAATATAATTAAGATTCGGTCTCCTACCGAACCATATCTCATACGGTGTCGTAGGAACAGCCTTTGAAGGAATCTTATTCAAAAGATGTGCGGCTGTTAAGAGACAGTAACCCCATAAATAATAGGGCAAATCTGTGAAACTCAACATCGATCGGACCATATCCAATAAAGTCCGATTTCTCCTTTCAGATACACCATTGTGCTGTGGTGTACCTGGAGGAGTATATTGAGCGAGAATCCCATTCTCCTTCATATAATCCATGAACTCACCACTCATATATTCGCCGCCTCGATCTGATCGAAGGCATTTAATATATTTACCAGTCTGTTTTTCTACTTCATTTCGGAACTCTTTGAACTTTTCAAAGGTTTCCGATTTATGTCGCATCAAATACACATAACCGTACCGTGACAAATCATCGGTAAAGGTAACGAAGTACGAATAACCACTGTGAGCAGTTTGACTTAGTGGACCACATACATCAGAATGTACGAGTTCCAGTAAGTTAATGCACGGTGTCCAACACCAGAAAATGGGGCCTTGGTCATTTTACCCTGAATACAGGATTCACAAGTTGGATAGGATTCAATGGTAAGATCTGGTATCAAACCATTCCTAACCAACTGGGTAAGGCGTTTAACGCCAATGTGACCAAGTCTCATATGCCAAAGTTCAGTATTATTAATTTCAGGTAATCTACGTTTATTAACTCCAGTATTTAATATATCTTTAGAAGTTTGCAATGTATAATGACCATGCTGATTTGGACAACTAAGGATCTGAATATTATTTCTATCATATAAATACAAAGAACTATTCTTAATATTCATACAAAAGCCTTCTGTATCAAGTACAAAAAGTGATATAATATTAGCGACACATCCTGGTACAAAATGACAGTCATTAAGCAAAAGTGTCCCATTCGGCAATGAGATCTCGCATACTCCCACTGCAACTGCATCCAAAGAGTCTCCACTCCCGAACCGCAACTGCATCTCCCCTGGCTTCAGCCTCCTACTTTCCTTCAGCACCTGCAACGAATTGCAAATGTGAATGGGACAAGCAGAATCTAAAATCCAGCTGGATGTAACGGCTTCACAAGCCAAAGATAAATCAATAACTGGAAAAATAAAAGTACCTGATGTAGAAGCTCTGTCTCTCCTCACTGGGCAATGTAATCTGGACAGTTCCTTTTCCAGTGCCCAACTTTGCCGCAGTGGTGGCATTTGTCTTCAGAAGCCCTTTTGGGCTTGCTATCTTCGCCTGCTGTGGAGGACCAAGGCCTTCTTTTTCTTCTTCCCTTTCTTCTTCTTTCCCTTGGACATTCCTTGGGAAGAAGCTGAAAGAGAAGTAGATCTAGGTGGGCGAGTCGGTATCCCTTCTTAAGATCCTCTTCTGCCGTGAGCAACATCCTATGTAGCTCCTGGTAGGTGCAGACTGTCCCGTGCATGTTGAAGTACATCACAAACTGGCGGAATGAAGCTGGCAGAGAACCAAGAATGACACTCCTACCGAGAATGTCATTCAGGATGAGATTATGTTGCCTCAATTGATCGATCAAATCGATCATTTGAAGAACATGTGGGCTAACACTTTGCCCCTCATCCAGACGCGCATGGAACAGTTCCATGGCGACCTTGTGAACAATAACCTGTTCCTGGTTCTCGAACGATTGTCTTAATCGCGTTATCATACTATAGGAATCTGATGTTCCATAGTATTGTTGCTTGAGTTTCGGAGAGAGCGAACTAAGAATGTATGATTTAACCCTTAAATCATCATTCTTCCAAGCTTCAAAAACTTGGCGTTCCTCCTCCGAAGCATCCTCACCCACTGCAAGGGGTAAAGGACCCTCAAGAACATAACCCAACTTTTCGGAATCGAGGACAATCCTCAAATCCAATTCCCAGTCTGTAAAGTTCTCAGCGCCTTTTAGTTTGTTCGCATCTAACATACGCGCAAACTGGTTTGTGGATTGACCCGCCATCGCAAATCTATCATATAGATCACGAAAAACGGTTAGCAGAAATTAAGCAGTTTCATATAATATCAAAAGCATAAACTAGATCATGGATTTTTAATCTAATATGCCCCTCCCACTAAATCATGCAATACTGTAATCCCAAAACAGAATACAAATATTTAATAATTAAATTAAATATAAATAGTGAAAAGTGGATCCCGTGAATATATTTCAGCTCACAGCAGAGGCACGGTCTCGCCTACGTATATTCATCAGGTAGACAACTCATTTGTCAATCACTCACTAATGACTCCTAAGTATCCGGTCCTGGCCGTTTCTCGTTGTCGCTGCGAAGGCAGGCCCACAAGGAGACGTACCAAGGTAAACTCGTCAATGATAAACTCAAGTTACTTACGTAATCCTGACAGCTAGGGCACGTTCAGAATTCCGCTTTTACTTGAATTTATCTAGTATCTGATATACATCCGGTATAAATAAATCTTTATCGGCTACACCCTCACAGCAGAGGCACGGTCTCGGATGTAGTCACAAAGAAGTATTCATAAACCGTATTGACAAGACGGACCATATAACATGCATCAAATACAAATTACATTTAAACCTTATTATTAGGGATTTTTCGCTAAGTGTCATACACCCTAAATCTAATCAAATTAGTTCCTAATAAGCATGCATAAATCAAGAAAACATGATTAAACATTGATTCAATGTAGGCTAAGCATTTTAAGTGGCCTAGAATCAGACTTGCTCTGATACCATTTTGAAGGGGTTATTAGGGGTGAATCCGGTAACGCAGCGGAAGCGGTGAAAATCCGATTTTCAGATTTCAAAACTTTTTCTCGGATTAATTAAATAAACATATTTATTTAATAACCCAATAATCAAATAATGAAATAAAATTTCAATGAATCAAATTCAAGTGAAATTACCAAATTACCCTTATATGGTATTTTGTCCATTTTAGTCCGAAATTGATCCAATCAATTTTGAATGATTCTAAATCATTTCTAAGATGAATTATCATGTTCAAAACATCAAAACACCAAAGGACACAAAAACCCCCCAAATTCCTCACAATGCCGAGAGCTCCATTTGGTGGGCATATTGACCATTTGGTCATTTCATGCTTCAAAACTCATCTAATGAAATCCAATCAACATGAAACTTTGCATGCATCATATACACACCCAAATGCTCAACATATCTCAAAACCCCAAATTTGGAATTGTTTATAAACCCTAATTTTAATTTCTCAATTTCAACAAATTGGACAAATTGACTAATACACCAAATCAATTACTTCAATCATCAATCTTTCATCCAATTCAAGTCTCAACACAATGAAACAACTCAAGATCAAATCTAGGTCATTTAAGAGTGGGTCAACAACTCTAGAATAGCAACATGGTTTCATAAACCTTAAAAGAATACATATAACTACACTAGTTACATTCTTTGTTCATCATACATGCTCAACACTTTTCAACAAATTTCCATCATCAAAAACCACAAGAAATAAAGAAAAGAATAACTTAAGAAACTCATGAGAGGTAGCCTAGATCATAAGGAACAAATTCCTCTCTAATAGTAAGTTTAAGAAACTTACAAACCAAGCTTTTTCTTTGGTTTTCTTTTCTTCCTCACTTTCTTTCTTTGCCTTTCTTCAATGGAACTTTGTTTGTGATAAAGTGTATTAGGTTGTGAAATGAAAAATGAAAAACATTTATACTTGCCAAAAATTGTCTTGGCCGAAATTTGCATACCAAATGCACAAATTGTAATTTCAATTTCATTTCATAATTATTAATCAACTTGCATAAATATCTTTTATACCTTTATAGATATTTATTTTGGTCACAATTGCAACTAAATCATTTACTTAATTATCCTAACATAAGATATTTATATTTTAATTAATTTAATCATTTAACAATTAAATAATTAATTAATTAATCAAATACAAATATTAAATAATATATGTATAATATTTACATTAAATATTAAAAACATATATTCATTTAGGAAATAAGTCAAATAACTCATTTTGACTATTAATTAATGTGTATTTAAATTAATCAAGTATTAAATGTAAATACACAATAATTAAGTAAATGACTATCTAGGTCTCTTTAGCATGTATCTTGCGTTTAACCATTAAACGACTTTATAAATAATCAATATTATTTATTTATGTTGCTCTAGTGCTCAACGAGTATGTTTCATTATTGAGACTCTCTAGGTTCAGGTATATCCGTCACGAAATCAAATTTCATGTCCATAATCTATCCACCCGTAGATTATGACGATCACGGATAATCTCGCTAAACCATACAGGTCGAGGTCATCGCAAATGTATAATTCCTCCGTCACAGGTATCCGGATAAATCCCAGAGATATAGATGTAAACGTCAAATCTCTATGGGGATTATCCAGTCGACTATTCTATTAGCAATCTCAAAAAGATGTTTAGAACTAGCTTCTAAACTTACCACGGGCCCATGGTTTTATCTGATTGCTAATCATATGGACTACCTATGCTCTGGTACACAGAACTGACGGATCCTATCTTGATACACATAGGACACCCTGAGGATCTATCTACACCCAACGAACAGGCGGAGGTCTGATCTAAATAGATCGGTGACGTGACTGCCATCTAAGTGTAGAAGATGTCTCATGTGCCCACAATGGCATCTCAAGTCTAAGAATCACAAGTGCTACTCAACCCAAGAAGATTCTTATTGACGCTGGTGTACCATCCATTAAGAATCTTCGGTGAGTCGTTCAGTGTTTATCCGCTATAAACACCTACACGTCTATACTAGTCTCCAAGACTAATGGTTCATTGAGAAACCATTGGAATCATATATTCCAGTATACGACATGTACCGGTCTCAACGGGTTTACTATACTGACCAAGTAGTGTAAACCTTGACCAGGAACTGTCTGAGAATGACAACGTCATGATACGACTCAATGTCCGTTGCGACGCTTTTGCAACTGTATCATGACTAATCATTCTGGTCATTACGTCTTTACCATATAAAAGATAAGATTATATTATAAAACTGCATATATTATTACTAATAATAATGTTTTACAGAAGTATTTAACAAAATACAACCGGAATTGGCGCTCTGAGCACCAACCCCTACACACCCTCCCTCTGGATCTACAACGGGAATCCATTGACATTCAGTCACACACCAAACTCGTTGGCACTACCTTAAGGTATAAAAAAGTGCTCTCACTTGGTCACTCGAACCCTTGAGTGGGAGACCTTAATTGTGGTAATCCTTCGTCAGCGAGAGCCTTTGTCCACCCCCTTAACCCGCATGTGAACCTTAGTCTAGAACTAATAAGATTATTTACTTGTGCTTGTTTTGGAACATGGTCGTTTGGATCCATTCGGACCTTTTGTCATGAGGTATGGGCTTGTTGGGCCATTTAACTGGGACAATAACATATCTTATGATGATGGGACAAAAGCTTCTAAAACGCCAATGGGCCATTATATGTTTGTGTTTAGGAACATATCATTTGGATACGGTTGGACTTCTTGCCATGAGATGTGAACTTGTTGGGCCATTTAAACTGGGACACTCAGTCACTCCTATGACAGTTAGCCCAAAAGCTCTAAAATGATGATGGGCCGATTTGTGTGAAAAATTTAATGAGTTGATATATTTCTTGTATCGCATGCATCTCATGCACCTCATGCATACATGCACCATGTTAACCCCTTTTTGTCTTGAAAGCCATCATAGATACCCGTTGGTTAGGGAAGAGGGCAGACTTGTCAAAAGACCGAGCAGCCACCAAGAGTACCGGTGGAAGACCTAACCCAACGGGATAGGAAACTCAATCATGCATGCATGCATACACGTAACATATTTGCATCCTTTTTGTGTTTGTTTTGTTTTGTGATAAAAGGTTTCAAATGAGAAAAATAGAAAGCGACAAATGCAAGCCAACCAGAAGCAGCAACAGTATAATGTCAGTAGTCTTCAGGAATAAATCACAGGGATGAGGCCCATATCAGTATCAGTCTGGGGGCGAGGCCCATATCAGTATCAGTCTAGGGACGAGGACCATATCAGCAGTATCAGTCTGGGGGCGAGGCTCACATCAGTATCAGTTTGGGGCGAGGCCCATATCAGTATCAGTCTGGGGACGAAGCCCATATCAGTATCAGTTTGGGGCGAGGCCCATATCTGTATCAGTATGGGGGCGAGGCCCATATCAACAATATCAGTCTGGGGGCGAGGCCCATATCAGCAGTATCAGTCTGGGGGCGAGGCCCACATTAGTATCAGTTTGGGGCGAGGCCCATATCAGTATCAGTTTGGGGCGATGCCCATATCAGTATCAGTCTGGGGACGAGGCCCATATTAGTATCCGTCTGGGGGCGAGTCTCATATCAGAATCAGCTGGGGGCGAGGCCCACATCAGCATCATGCATCCATACATACATGCTTACATATCATATACATACAATATTTATTTTGTATTCGCAGGATTGCAGCGGCAAAGACTACCTCATCAAGTAACGGCTCAAAAATGAGCCACATTATCAGACAGCACGGTTCAGAAATGGAGCACACACAACAAATGCCGAAAATGGCGCTCCAAAATGGAGCACACACAGCAAATGCCGAAAATGGCGCTCCAAAATGGAGCACACCATGCATGCATGCATACACGTAACACATTTTGGCATTCATTTTGTGTTTGTTTTGTATTCGCAGGTTTTGAAGAAGAAAAGAGAAAGCGGCAAAGAACAAGCTAATCAGAAACGGTGAAAAGCACAGTATCGGATTCGGTAATAATCCCAGGGTTGAGGCCCATTTGAGTTTGAGTTTTGGGTATGGCACTCTGGGGGCGGGGCCCACATTAGCATCAAGATCATTTGGAGGGCAAAACCCACATTCAGTACAATTCTGGAACAAAGCCCACAGTCAGCTCAGATCGGGGATAAAGCCCATATTCAGTACAGTTCGGGAACAAAGCCCACAGTCAATACCGTCAAGGAATAAAGCCCACATTCAACACAGTTCGAGAATAAAACCCACAGTCAACATAATTCAGAACAAGGCCCAGGGAATAAAGCCTTCAATCAGTACAGTTCGGGAACAAAGCCCTCAGTCAATACAGTCAAGGAATAAAGCCTAGAGGAATAAAGCCCACTTTTAAACGGTTCGGGAACAATGCACAGGGGAATAAAGCCCAATCTTAACACAGTTCGGGAATAAAGCCTAGAGGAATAAAGCACACTTTCAAAACGGTTCGGGAACAAGGCCCATGGGAATAAAGCCCAATCTTAACATAGTTCAGGAACAAGGCCCAGGGGAATAAAGCTCTATCTCAAAGCAGTTCGGGAAAAAGGCCCAGGGGAATAAAGCTCTCTCTTAACTCAGTTCGGGAACAAAGCCTAGAGGAATAAAGCCCTATCTTAACACGGTTCGGGAACAAAGTCTAGGGGAATAAAGCCCACTTTCAAAGCAGTTCGGGAACAAGGCCCAGGGGAATAGAGCCATATCTCTACACAGTTCGGGAACGAAGCCTAGAGGAATAAAGCCCACTTTCAAAACAGCTCGGGAATAAAGCCTAGGGGAATAAAGCTATCTCTCAACACAATTCGATAACAAAGCCCAAATGTCAAAGCATCTCAGGATAACAAGTAAGTTAAGCAACAACTGGCGAGCCAGGTAAGTAAAAAAATGCATGCATAACTTTGATAGGATTGTCATTGTCACACACTGCACAAGTCCCATCAAAGTGGGGACGACTGTAGGCACTGCATTTTTGCATGTGAGTCCCTATGATGAGTCTCATTTGGAGACACTACCTTTTAAGTAGAGGAAGTTGTGGGAAACGGTCGTCAGAAAGGAATCGGTAGTTCGTTAGATTTTATTCGCTTGTTTAGCTCCAGGCTCTCTCGTTGGACCTCCGTTTTAAAGCACCCTTAGCCCAAACCCCATAAGACACAAGCCAAGCCCATCTCACCCAAGCCCAATCCAAGAAATAATTAAAACATGTCACAAATTTAAAGTAAAAAACCAATTAAATTGAAATTAAATTAAATTAAAATCTAATTAAATTAAATTCCTAATTTAATTAAATCACCTACCAATTAAATAATTCTCTTCCTAAATTTAATTAAATCACTCACCTAATTTAAATAATTCCCCACCAAAATTACCATTATTCCTTTCCTTTAATAAACTAATAAAATACATCCATATTTTATTTGATTTATTTCCTTATTAAAACAAATCCATGCAAACCCTAACCTTTGTCTATAAAAGAAACATTTTTCTCACCCTTGCTCCTAGACTATTGACGGCCAAAAACAAGAACTCTCAAACTACACCTCACTCTCCATACAAAATAAATAAACCCTAACGAAAGCCACGCACCTGACCACTAACCAGCCTTCACGCAAATCAAACACGTTAACTGCCTCAGCCTTTGCCCTCACCCACTGCCTCCACGCAATTGCCCAATTCAGCGCATAAAGCACACTCTTTACGTCCCCACACATCAGCCCTTGGCCCATCCAGCACGTTGCCCTACTCCACACGATCAGCCTGCCACACTCACCGCCTCAACACGCACAATTCAGCATTCCCTTCACTGCACAACCCACGCTCACCTTGCCCACTGCTCACGTTAATTCCACTAGCCATACTGCTCACGCCACAGCCACACCCCATGCATCAATACTTGCCACTCCAAGCCCAAAAAGTAGCGCAAGACTGCCCATTCAACATCCACCAAAATTACCGCACAAATCACCAATTCCACTGCCTAGAATTACCGCACATCAGCCCTCCAAAACCGCCAAAATAGTAGCCTAAAACACCGAAAATAGTGACCAAAATACAGAGAAAATAGCAGTAAAACGGAGTGAAAACAGCAACCAAAATAGCAAAATAGCGAGCTAAGACGTTAATCCAGTGAACCGGAAGAGTTGCGGAGTGATAGCCCTTCCGACGGCCGTGAAACGCGAGTCCGAAAGTCGACATAAAAGGTTAGACCTGAGGGCACTTTTCACATCTATTTTTTATTCGCATTTCAATTATTTATTAAGTTTTATTCGCATGAGAGTCATTAATTGATATGTATGTTGTGGCCCTTGAATAAATGGAAAATGTGTCGCCTTTCGTGGTATATAGGATGGAACCCGGACATAAATTTCATAGCCGATTCCGAATGGACAATAGTATGATCTGTACTCGGGATACAACTCCACATACCACTTGAGTAAATGACGCATATTTCGTTTTATGTTGTTTTGATTTGTTTATTATTCGCTACTTGATTTCCGCATGTTATTTGTTTATGTAATGATGAGATAGAGCGCATGGGCTTAGTAAGTGCGATTAAAGGTCCTCTATTTTGAGAGGTTAAAATCCTTTACCACAATGCTTTGCCGCACCGGATGATGTATATTCGGTTGAATGTGAGATATGTTCAATCGGGTATGTGAAGTTCGATATTGTTGTCTTTATTTCTTATATGCATCGTGTTATTAGCGTATGCGCTTAGTAAGTGCGATTAAAGGTCCTCTATTTTGAGAGGTTAAAATCCCTTACCACGATGCTTTGCCGCGCCGGATAATGTATATTCGATTTGATGTGAGATATGTTCAATCGGGTATACGAAGTCCGATATTGTTGCCTTTACTTTTTATATATATGTCTTGTGTTGTTTGCGCATGGGCTTAGAAAATGCGATTAAAGGTCCTTTATTTTGAGAGGTTAAAATCCTTTACCACGATGTTTTGCCGCGCAGGATGATGTATAGTCGGTTGAATGTGAGATATGTTCAATCGCGTATACGAAGTCTGATATCGTTGTCTTTATTTTTATTTGCATTATGATGTGATGCGCATGGGCTTAGTAAGTTGGATTAAAGGTCCTTCATTTCGAGGGGTTAAAGAACCTTTACCACGATACTTCGCCGCGCCTCTCATTTCGTTATTCGTTTTTCTTTGTATGTCATCTTCTTGCATAATCATGCATCATGTTGCATTGCGCATGGGCTTAGTAAGTCGGATTAAAGGTCCTCCGTTTCGATGGGTTAAAATCCTTTACCACGATGCTTTGCCGCGCCTTTTAGCCCGTTATTATTTATTATGTGTCATTTATTCATCTGTTCATGTATGGGTCATGTTGTTTATCGTATTTTGGAGGTCACTGCTGTAACCCCGTTTGAACACGTTTCAGAACGCCACACGAACGCATGTTTTATGTCTGCTCCTGTTCGAACGCGTTATCAAATGTTATACGAACGCGAACCTTCTGTTTACCGTTCGAATGCGTTTTCGAAAGCTACTCAAACGCGCATGCATTTGTTTCATCAGGTCTGGTCCCTTTCGAACGCGTTATCAAACGCCACACGAACGAGAACCTTCTGTTTACCGTTCGAACGCGTTTTCGAACGCTACATGAACGCGCATACACTGAACTGAGTCCTTTTCATCACATCTCATGCATGGTTACTCATTTTGTCATTTGCCTTTTTGATTGTTCATATTCTCGTTTAGCCATTTATTGTGTGCACAAGATTACATGTTCGTTCCCTTGATGTATTTTTACACGGTAGTCATCTACTTATGCTTCCGCATTCATCCATTCGATATGTTCATGAAGTTATATGCTCACCGTTATTCTGATTTGCTTTTCATGCGTGATTGTACAATTATTATCTACTGGAATGCCTATAATGGAATGTAATGTGCTTATAACATTGTATGTTAGCCATATTTATCTTTATGCATGCAAATTCGGACATAGATTATATGCAAATAGGTTGTATGCAAACTTAAAAATGTGTTACATGTGAACTCAGATGAACCTTTGATTTGTGCATGCGAACTTGGAAATAGATTATCCTTGGAAATATGTTGCTTAGGCTTGGTTAGATTATTGCACAAATCATTTTATTACATGTGGCATAAGTAAGGGACCATTCCAAACCCAACGGTTTGAGGTATTCCCTTGCGAGGGGTGAGTGCGGCCTTAAATCTCATTTTCCCGGTTCACACCGGGTGGTGACTCCATTATTCTCCGATTTAGTCCCCCGCAGGCTACTCCGTACTCCCAACTAGGCCGCGAGCCTAGAACAACATGCGTCACCCAGTTTCTGTGTCCCACAGTAATCACACGCGTATAACGCAAGCGCACGTATAGTTCAAGTAGTATAAAAAGTATCGATCCCACGAGGACTTAATACCTAATCTATTAATTTTATGAGGTCAAATGATTACTTGTATCTAACATGTTGATTGATTGATTTAAAATGGTGATGGTTTTAAATTTAAAAATAAGTAAATAAAATTGCACGAAAATAGGTTTAGGAAAATTCAATATTAAGAAACTATATAGGGTTGTGAATCTTCCAATATCATTTTAAAGATGAATTGGTTATTTCATGTTTGTGTAATATATCAGTTTACTAACCAAGAAAACTAAATTATACTAAAACCTCTATCGATGGTCAGACGCAAATACTCAGTATAACCCAATTGAACCATATGTCTATGTCAACCAAATTACCTGGATTCATTAAGTTTAAGTTCCAATTATGGCTACCCCCGCCCGACAGGTATATGTCTATCCTGTAAGGAAATCTATTAAAGGGTTATATATCCTCAAGGAAGATCGTGGGCTATTAAGTTTAAGGCTGAAACCTAAAATTCATTTGTCAAGTTTATTTTAGATTTACCAGATCAATCTTATTAGTGGCCAATTAACAAGACGCATTAATCTTAAGACTTAATAAGTAAACCTTTAAATTACCTAAACTATAAAATAACCCCTTATAAACCGGTGATATTAGAAGTCATCACAACCCCAGATAACTAACTTAGTTACGACACATAACTAGGGCTAGTAAAAACTTAAATAAAATAAAAGACATAAAGTAAAATGCTGAAAAGTAAATTGCTGAAAAGTAAATGACGGAAAGTAAATGCTGAAATTAAATACTGAAAATTAAATGCTGAAAAGTAAATGATGAAAGTAAATTACTGAAAAGTAAATGCTGAAAAGTAAATAAAGTAAAAGTATAATAAAAGAAAATGCTGAGGTAAAATGATCCATTTTTATTACTTCTATTTTATATATCTCCCTTAATATAATATATTAACTTTGCATGATAATTACCAACCAGCCATATAGGCGGTATCCAGATTAAGTCAAATTAATAATTAATTACCAACCGACCAATCAGGCGGTATCTCGTTTAGTCAGGTTAAAACCAATTTAAATAATTATCAACCGACCAATATGGCGGTATCCTCGTTAAGTCAGGTTTTAACTAGTTTATATATTATAATTAAGGGAGATTAATCTAAATATTAGTAATAAAAATTTTACCTTTTACCCCAGCAAAGGGGAGTTACCTCCTCATTACTGAAAAGTAAAAACTGAAAATTAAAAAAAGAAAGTGCAAAAGCAGAAATTAATTACTGTAAGCTGTAAATAAACTAACAAGATACAATCTTCTTAGTATTCTTAATGAATTCCTTAGAAGAAATTATGAATTTACAAATGAAATGGCTTGGTATTGATAGGCAAAATTTTGCCTCCATCAAATCATCCACCAAATCCATTATTAATTGCTCCACTAATTTCTCTACTAATTGCTCCACCAAATCCATTATTAATTGCTCCACTAATTGGTTATCATGTTTGGTGGTGATTTGATAATTTTTATTATTTATTTATTAATTTATTTTGTGCTTTGAAAATGACTTTAATAATTACACACAACACACTTCCGACTGGTTCATCAATTTCAGACATGAAATCTTCAGAATTCGAAATTAATTTGTCTTTAAAAGTTGTAGATCTTTGAGTCTTCTTTAATCTGGAACTTGAATTAGGTCAATCCGATATCAGAGTAAAACGTTATGCCCAAAATACGATAGATGCACAAAATTAGAATTTTCAAAACTGCACTTCGTTAAATCGCCCTTTCAAGTTTCCAATTTTTGCCCTTATTTGACCCACATTTCATCCTAAATGATTTCATTGTATCCCAATATTATTTTATCTGCAAAATAAACTAAAACACATCAAATATTCATCAAACCCGAGAAACTAAACAAAATATTAAGTAAAAGGGGCGGTAAATATTGATATATTTTCCGCTCATCAAACCCCCAAACCTAACATTTTTCTAGTCCTCGAGAAAAACAACAAAATAAAATACAAGAAACAATTAAAATTAAACTAATTCACTTTCGTAGGGATCACGGTTGCATTTAGCGTATGCAACCAGCCTTTAAACCCCTAGGTGTCCCTAGTGGACGAGTTGTAGTCCCGTGAGGGCTTACAGCAACGATACCCACAAACGTTTTACAAAAGTAAAAAGATAATAAAACTAATGCACACAAAAGCAAAAAGACAAGAGAATAAAGAAGTTAATGACTAATCAGGTGAAACTTCTACTCCAAGTTATTAGTTGTTTTCTTTCTTTCTAAATTAATGAATAAGCAAATTCTCTGATTATATTTACCATTCTCCATATGCACAGACGACAAAATATTAATCAACTCATTTTTGCCCACAACAGTCACAAGTGCAGTTGATAAGAGAGTAATATTTTTGTCCTAAAGTTTTATCAGAATTCACACCTTTTTGCAGCAATAGAATAATTTTTCTGATTTTTTTCTTTGATTTTTGATTTTTGATTTATTTATATACAATATCATCCATCTATGTAGTGAGTTTTGGGTCAGTGACTCCCAAACCAGTTGACTTTAGGGCACTAGGTGTTAAGACACCCCTACGGACTTAATTACTCAGACTTCAGATATATATATTTTTTGGCAACATCTTCGATCCATGTAACGAGCTTTGGGCTAGTGACTCCCAAACCAGTTGGCTTTAGGGCACTAAGTGTTAAAACACCCTTACAGACTTAATAACTCGGACTTCATACGTTTTTTTTTTTATTATTTTTTTTTACTCCATCACTGTTTGAGATGCATTCTCCAATTAAACTAGAGCACTAAATATTACAAAATTTTCAATTACAACTCATGTCTGTATGTTACCATGCATGTTGATAATACCTGCCAACTGAGCATATGAAGATCCATTTTAGTCAGTATTATGGAGAATTCACAAATTTAAATAATTCAATTGGAAATAAACAAAAATTAACTTGTTCCGAAATAGGTTTTAGACACGTCTCAGGAGTGGAAACTCCTTACTCAGCTATCTCTTACCAATTTCACCTTTTTTGTCAAAATAAAAACACAAAAACGCAAAATATTTTTGTAATTTTTGAAATTTTTTATATTTTTCGAAAAATTTTGGACTAAAAATAAAAACAACACACCACTAAAAACAAGAAACTGATCAACTAATTCCCTCCTCCAAACCTAAATGAGACATTGTCCCCAATGTCTTAAACAGTAGAAGAATAGTTTAGAAGATAGTATCTGGTTAGCTGAAATTCTACACGAAAAGTTAAAGGTTAAGATCCAGATTAATCTGACGCCTCTTACTACGATCGTCCTCGGACCAATTTATCTTTGAAATGATAGGGTCAATTTGTGGTTCATAGGCTAAGATTTGGTCAATTAGATCCGAAGCAGTTCTGGCAGTAAAGAGGAGTTATTTCATAGGTTTTGTCACGAACCCATTTCTCCGGACATCATCAAGAAACACACAAAGAAAATCATAAAATCCTTCAACATTGTACAGTCCAAGCGGTTTCTGGTGTATGTAAAAGTTTGCCCAAGATAATACTGTAAAAATTTCCTCCAATGTACCCAAGCCACCTGGCAAAGCAATAAAAGCATCAGCATGGTTAATCATTTCTACCAGTCGTTCAGACATACCTGGCACAATTATCTCTTCTCCGTTTGATGGTCCAATAAGATTTGCCTCCGCCAAGGGTTTTGGGATGATTCCCAAAATGTGACTGCCTCCCTCCTGTACAGCTTTTGAAACGATCCCCATAAGTCCAAGATTGCCTCCGCCATATACTAAGTGCATATTCCTTGCAGCTAAGACTCGACCCAATTCCTGTGCTACCTCTACGTATTGTGGCTTAACACCAACACTAGTATCGCAAAACACACAGATGTTTTCAACTCGTCTTCTTAAAGTGGCTTTCATGTTTTACTCTGGATGTCTTCAAAAGTGCAATGATGAGTTGAATTTATAATACATGAAAATGGTGAGTAAAATAATAGCACTAGTACCTGCCAAATGATAATTATTAGTTAACAATAAAATAAATCGTGATAGTCAAAAAAGTCTGGATCCTGTCGGAGAAAATAAAAGAAAACAACAAAACAAATCACAATTATTAGGAAAAGATAAATAGATATAATATGTACAAGAAAAGTAGCGGCTTGATTGACGTCTATGCGTCAGGGACAAACTTCCCATCCAATTTTCTTATAAATTGGCAAACATGGTCTTTTTAAGTCAGATTCCCAAGACTTAACTGTTGTCTTTCTTTTTGGAATTATGTATGTAATTTGGGAATGGCTATATGAACATATCCACTGGGATGCGTCTCAAGAGTCGAAGATATATTATCTACAGACTCCTTACTCAAGCAATCCCTAATGAATTTAATTTTGTCTTCGCGATTATCAGACATCATTCCTAAAGAACGACAATGAGTAATGCAATTCCAGCGTGCACATTTGTAACAAACAACCATTTGTTTAGCTCTACGTTTCTTTGCATATGTGTTTCTTCCAAAACTAGACAGATGTGAAATAAAAGATTCAGAAGACTCACATGCCAATCGGACCTGTGCTTCAATTACCCAACGAATGTCATTAGGAACACCATGGATCGTTAGTAATCTCATCTGTTCCAGGCGAGCTTTGTAAACTTTCATCAGAGATTTTTGAGGGAGAGAAGGAAATTGCTTGTGAAGATTTGCGAGAGCTTCTTCCATCGTGAAATGACTTTACCTGCAAAAATTAAACACACAAAAATAAAACACACCAGATCACAAAATATACACAAATTGCATGGGTTGCCTCCCTGCGAGCGCTAAGTTTAAAGTCGTCAACTAGACGTGACTTCTCGAACGTTAGGCTAGATCTGAAAGTGTGACACTTTCTTTTTTGTCGCTCAAATGATTCTCTCCAGTAGTGTTTGACATGCTTATTTTTAACCTTGAAAGTTTTGTTGGAGTCGGGATCATGTATCTCAACGGCTCTATCTGATAAAACCTCGGTGATTAGGAATGGACCTGACCACCGTGATTTTGGCTTCCATTGGAAGAATTTCACCCTTGATTTGTTTAACAATACCTTATACTCTGGTTCAAGTTGTATGCGCAGTAACTTCTCATCATGTCTCTTCTTGGCATTTTCTTTGTACAATTTGGAATTCTCAAAAGGCTGTATGTGAAATTCCTCCAATTCATTGAGCTGGTGGAACTATTTCTCTTCTGTTGCTTGTAGTGTAAGAATTGGCTTTTTCAGTGCAAAAGACGCTTTATCTTCAAGCTCCACAGGCAATTGACATGTTTTAAGTTTTTCAGTAGAACTTTGCATTGCATTGGAGTTCTGAATGGTACTTTGTATCACATCAAGTCTGAAACATTCCTCATTTTTTTCATCATCTGAGAAATTCATGGCCTTGAAAACATTGAATGTTACTTCTTGGTCATGTACCCTCATGGTTAATTCTTCATTTTGTACATCATTAATGGTTCGACCTGTAGCCAAGAATGGTCTCCCGAGGATGATTGGCATGTTTGCATCTTCCTCCATATCAAGGATAATAAAATCTACTGGGAAAATGAATTTGTCAACCTTGACCAGCACATCCTCAACTAGACCTCTCAGAAATACTAGTGTTTTATCAGCAAGTTGCAGAGAGACTGAATTGGGCATTGTTTCTCCAATCTGTAGTTTCCTGAAAATAGAAGAAGGCATCAAGTTAACACTTGCACCTAAATCACATAAAGCCATACCGAAATTATATTCTCCTATGATGCAAGGAATGGTGAAACTGCCAGGATCTTTCAACTTTGGGGGAAGCTTCCTCTGAATGATGACGCTGCATTCTTCCGTCAATGCTACTGTCTCGTAATCTCATAATCTATGTTTTCATGAAATAGTGTCTTTCATGAATTTTACATAGCTGGGCATTTGTTCCAAGGCTTCTGCAAATGGAATGTTGATGTGCAGCTTTTTGAACACCTCCAGGAAACGAGCAAACTGCTTGTCCATTTTGTTTTTCTGAAGACGCTGAGGAAAAACTGGAGGTGGAGTGATCTATTCCTTTTCCTTTGCTTCTTTTTCCTCCATCTGTTGCTTTGTTTCTTTTGGAACTTCCTCAGCAGTTGTTTTGGCTCCAACATCTTTGTTGATTTCAGTACCGCTTTTTAACATGATGGTATGACACTGCTCATTTCCTATGTTCATTGGATTTGGTTCTGTATTGCTGGGAATGGTTCCTGGCGGTCTGTAACTCTGAGCATTGGCCAATTGTCCAATTTGATTCTCCAGTGCTTTGATGGAAGCAGATTAGCTTTGAAATATAGCATCATACTTTTTTAACTAAGCCAGCACTTCTGCTATTCCTGGTTCATTTGCCTGCTCATGGCCTTTGTTCTGTTGCAGGAATCCAGGTGGTGGATAGTTCTGCTGTTGGAATCCAGGTGGTGGATTATTCTTTTGCCCTGAATTATTACTCCATGAAAAATTCGGATGATTCCTCCACTCTGGGTTGTAGGTGTTGGAATATGGATTGTTCATCTGTCTGTTGAAATTATTGACATAATTCACCGTTTCTTCAAGTTGGTTTGGTTCTGGTGCTACTCCATATGGTGAACTTGTGGATCCAGTGGTAAGAGTCTCCATAAATTTGCATATCTGATCCAGATTGGCGTTGACTGCTGTATTGGCTCCATTTTCATAAATTCCTGCAATTCTTTGGATCATGCTCCTTTCTGTTGGCCACAAAGAATTGTTGTTGGCCATTTCTTCGATTATGTCCCAGGCTTGATCTTCTCATTTTTCCATCAAAGCTCCTCCAGCAGTAACATCGATTGAGGTTCTCATCAAACCAGAAAGTCCATTATAGAAAGTTTGGACTTGAAGCCATTTTGGAATCTCATGATAAGGACATTTCTGGAGCAAATCTTTATACATTTCCCAAGCTTCGTAGAGAGTTTACGAGTCTTGTTACACAAAGGATGTGATGTCATTCCTTAGCTTTCCAGTTCTGGCTGGTGGAAAGTACTTTGCAAGAAATTTGGTGGCTAAAGTGTTCCAAGTTGTGATGGAACCTGCTGGTAGTGAATGTAGCCAAGCTTTAGCTCTGTCTTTTAAGGAGTATGGAAAAACCCACAGTCTCATTGCTTCTTCAGCTCCTCGGTTGTAATTGAAAGTGCCGCAAACTTCCAGGAAGTTGTTGATGTGGGTATTAGGATCTTCAGTTGCTTTCCCCACAAACTGCACTGACTACTGAATCATCCGAATGCATGTTTTGATGTCACACACATTTGCTGGTAAATGAGGAAGTACAATACAGGAAATGAAGCCGTCGACAATAGGAATAGTTCTGTCTCGAATGGGTATTCGTGGTGCAACGTCCAAAGGTTCAGGTTCCATGTGGACTAAAGCTTCTTGGCCTTCTCTGTTGGAAAATTATGCCCCATAGCGTCACTATTTGTACAGATCATGGTGTTGTTGTACAAATAAACTATGTGACAAAGGAGATTGCACTCTTATCATTTGTGATTAGATCACCTAGATGTAAAAATGATGAGAGGTCCCTATGATTTGTTCCTGGACGGAGAATGATATGAGACAGTATCAGTCCACGAAGGATAAATCATTAAATATCCATAGTCAGAGCATTTTCGAGATTGGACATCGATAAATGCGTAAAAGACTAGTATTACATTTGTGCGCATTGTGAGGGCACAACGGCATAGTTCTCATATATTTGGGTATATGATACTCATGCAAGTGTAATAGGAGGTTGTGTTTTACCGATGGTACGGGAAACAGCTTCGCTCTGGATAGACCCCCTCAAAATTCCATTGGTAGTATGACTATGTGTCTATGGAAGTCCGAAATCAGGGTAGGTGTATTTGGTCTTAACCTAAGACTTGCACCGCTAATACTTGCGACAATCAATATACTTTGGTTGAGGTCGTCCAGGGCTTTAACATGTTATGTGTACGCCAATACTGGGTATATTGAGAATCGTAGTATGTTGGGTGTGATGTCAAGATGGAAGTGTCACTCCAGTCATATCGAGATAATGGTCACGTAGGATACGGGACTGGTTCTCTTAAATGCTGCAGCTATCGGGATAAAATGACAAGGTCAGGTTTATCCGATTATAGAGACTAGTCACCAGACATCCGATATGTGCTTCGTACGGGGCAGACACAATTCTAGCCCCAGGCCTAGCACTTGATCGTCCGATACTGGACATAAATACGCAATACTACGTATACTACGCCTCATATAGATCCTTTATTCCTGTAAGGATATTTCCGGAGAATTGGGTAGGCATGACATTTTGCTAGAGGCCAACCTTGTCTTGTAAATCGGTATAAACGTAATACGAGGTACTTACGTGTTCGGATAGTCCGACGACTGAATTTACTGCCAACATATCCGGGGATCTCACGGGTCACTTCCCAAAGATTCACCGATGACGTATGTCTCGCACTCTAAATAAATCTGGGATTAATTAGAAGAGAGAGAAAATTAATATGGCATTAATAGCGGAGATGTTTTATCTGGGATAAAGTATCAATTAAAGAGAGATAACGATTAATTTGGAATTAATCGAGAAATTAATATATTTGATATATTAAACGAAATTAGATTTCGACGCGGAATTAAAATTAGATTTTAATTCGGGCGAACGAATTGATTTAGAATTAATTCGTTAGCGACGTGAATAGTGACTTCGCTAGGCGTAATCATTTAATTACGACGCAATGGAAAATTCATTAATTTGGAATTAGCGAACCCGAGCCCGAGATTATTTGCGAGCGCATTCGCATTTCGAATTCGAGTGCGGCACGTCAAATCAAGCGTCAAATCGCTAGTCGCATCTAGCGTCACATCATTCGTCAATCAAGTGATGGATGTCTTTCACTTTGAGTGATTGACGCCATTCACTATTCACTGATTGACGGATTGATGGAGTTGATGTTGGTGGTTGGAGCCTTAAAGGCTTGACTTTTGGAAAGAGAAAATGTGTAATTAATTTTGGAAATTAATTGTTGTGTATTAGATACACTTTTCTTCAAACCAAACATAACTTTTCTCTCTCTCCATTCTCTTCTTCTACAAACGCCCAAGGGGCTAAAATGCTTACTGGTTTTGTCTAAAAACCGTGAGCAGTGGGAAGCCAAAAGTGGGATTTTGTGGCAAAATCTCAAGTGCTAGCACACTTACGAGACATGCGAAGGTGATAGGGAAGTCCACCCATGAGTAGGGAACCATTCGACGAAGCTTGGAGCTTGACGAAGGACCACTATTGACGCCAAACCAGTGAACTGTCACAGCTCACTGCCGAACCAGTGAAGAGGAGCAGAATTTCATTTTTGTTCGTCTCCACATCGCTCAACCGATCGATGTGAGTATTCCGCTACTTCTTCGGTTTGTATTCGCACATATTTCATGCTTATTATTGATCTTGTGACCTTAATAGAAACCAACAATGGCATCTAGAGCAATGTTTGAGCATGAAAAAGTTTAGGGCTTAAAATTTGGGTAATTTGTATTTGAGCATGATTTGAATGAATTGGATGTTTGAGTATACTTAATACATGTTTAATTGAATATTGATTGGATCAATTTCATGAATTTGTGTTTGGAACATTTTTCCCCAAATTGAGTAGGCTTGGCCGAATGAGAAGTGCCCTATTTAGTCTTGGATTTTTTTATTTTTGATTCATTGGATGAGTTAGAATCATTCGGGAATGTGATTTAATGTCGATTGTGGAATTAATTGGATTGAATTCGAATCGGACACAAATCCCCTCCCTTGGCCGAGACATATATAGCATGAATGGGTTTGATTTTTTGATAAAATGTGTTGGACATGTTTTGTTATTAAAGAGCATGATTAATTAGGCTAATTGGTGTTTTGGAAATGTTAATTGGATAATTAATTGTGTAATGCACTTTAGGTAATTAAATTGGAAATTTGGAATTTGGCAATTTAATTGAATTGTGCCTTAAAATTGGATTTGGGCTTGTTATGTTGTAATTGGGCTTGTTGGGCTTTGTTGTACAAAGTTGGGTTTAGGCAAAATTGGTTGGATCCAATTAGGCCTAAAACAGCTTCCATAAAGCCCAAATGCGACTTAATGAACCTTTAAAGTTTAATTGGGCCTAATGGGCCAAAATTGATTTATGGGCTTATGGGGTAACTACCGGATTGGACTTTGGTTATCGGTTTGACCTGATTTGACCAAAGGTCCATGCCTTAAGAAATTAATTAAAGCCCATTGGACTTTAATTAAATTGACGTTGGACGTTAATCGGGCTTTGAGACCCGTTGCGATTAAATTTGGAATTTAAGTCGTAAAAGTTCATTAATAAAGTGTGATAATTAATTTGGAATTAAATAGCGAATTAGAATTAAATGCATATTGAATTGGATTTAATTATGTAGTTTAATTTAATTCGAGAATTCGTACTTTGAGTACTTATTCGCAAAACGAGTTTGACTCGAGCAAAATCAAATCGTTGTTTGAACATTGGATGATCACTAATTATCAGATTAATTAATTTGATTAGATTGATTGATAACATGCTTGTGTGAATACATGGTTACGATGCATGAATAATGTATATCGGATGGATATTAGATGGGTGGGACAATTTTAGAAATTGTTGTAATAAATTCGATTTATTAATTGGACCTGTGTGTCCAGCCTTATTACCTCTCATTTCTTTGTATTCTCTTCTCACCTATTCCCCTCAATGTAAATGAGGTTTCTTTAGAAGTGTAGTGTAACGGGTAGAAGTAATATATGTGCTAGCGGGAGAGAGAAATGGAGAGATTTGATCTAGGATCAATGTGTAAAGTATTCATCCGCATATCATTATTATTTATTCATATACGCTTTATTATGTGTTTAGAATGCATGTTTAAGGGTGTATGATGATGAGACTTTAACAAAGATAATAAATTGGTTGCCAATTTGCACGCGAAAAACCCTCGCAAAATATTAAGCGTCTTTCCTTCCATTGAGTGATTCTCACTCAAGATTCGAGACTGGCATTGGCTTGTTGGCCAAAGTCAAGGCCTTTGTCCGTCGAAGATGTGTTTGAATCACGAAGGCTTTGTTCTATATCAGTGTCTTGTCCAAGTTGTGATTTGTTGGCCAAAGTCAAGACCACTTCTTGTCCATCGACATTGATTACGAAGCTTTCCATGGTCAATGGGTCGCTCTTGACTGGGATCACTAAGTTTGTTGTGCCAAAGCCAAGGCTTAGTTGATTCAGAGGAAAAAGGTTAGGTAATACATTGGATGTATTGGCGTATATAAGATATATATTTCGGACTTGGATGTCCCCCTACCGGATCTAGGAATTGGATTGGATCCTATCGATCTTAGAGATCTACCTACTTAATTATCATACAATTTGTTGGCCAAAGTCAAGATTGTGTGATATTTAACGGGATCCTTACCCACTAGGAAACACGGTTTCCCGAGTACTCAACAGAGGGTTAGAGGCTCGCCGAAAAATTGTGGGAGGCAAGAATTGAATTTGCAATATTCATTTAATTACTTGCCATATGCGCTCAAATCAAATATCATTCGTCGTCAAATAATTAAATGTTAGTTGGACTAATATTTAAATGTTTTTTTAATAAATAGTTGGACTATATTCAAACTATTCATTTAAAGTTGATTTTATAATTGGATTATAGTAATCAATATATTTGATTTAATCTATTAAAGTATAGTTGATTATATAGTTGGACTATAGTAATCATTATATTAATTTGTACCTTAATCGTTGATTAAATAGTTGGACTATTAGAATCAAGATTAAATTGAAAGATTGACATTTAAAACATAATCCTAGGGAAAATGTATTTAAATGATTTAATTTTCAAAATTGGGAATAAATTTCAGGATGGTCCTGGAAAAATAATAAGTTATTTTATTTGATAAAATAATATATTATGCCTAAGCCCGGAGTTAAGCAAATAGTAGAGCATAATCTTTGGAAGATTTATGTGATGATAACTTTAGTGCTTAATCCATTAAGCTTGTCGCTGTAGACTCCTTAATTTCTGAATCAGAACTAAGGATTAGATCCTTAAAGTATGATACTGAAATTGATGGATATTCATAAATCTATACTTAGATTTTAGAAGTACTAAAATTGCAATAGTAAACTCTTGGAGAGTTAATGACTATTCTCAAGGAGATAAAGTCAAAGTTTGCAATTAGACAAGTAGCGCAGGGCGCACCTAACTTCGATATTCTAGAAGGCCAAGGCTTGGACAAAGGCTTCTGGAATATGAAAAGGGCAAAAGGCAAAATCATTATAATCTTCTGGGAAGATAAAGGACATATCCCAAAATTTTTGCCTAAATATGGCAAACGGGATCGCGGAAGCGTGACTGCCGTTTGAACAAAGCAGACATGAAGGAATTGAAGACGAGCAAGGCTCTGACTTCAAATATGTTTGTCAACATTATGTTCACTACTAGTATTAAAATTGGATTTTAAATACTTAGTGTGATACATAAATATATACTGATGTTCAGAATCTGCTATGAGCAGGATTATGAAACTCTTATAATGTAACTAGTTTGACTAGATACATTATCTCCATATCAGTGTTTAACCCGCTGCAGGTGAACCTTTATATTCTAGAACACTAAAGTGTTTTATTATATAAAAATGATATTGAGATATACACATTAGATGTGAATAACAGAATTTATATTTTGAATATAAATAAATCTCAAATATATAACATGACAAACAAATAGCTCGAACTGATTTGATCAGAAGAAAATAATTATGGCATTGTTGTCTGGGACACAATTAAACAAGACTTGTATATCCGCACTTTTGAAAAGTGGATACTTGGACTAATTTGATTCCATTCAAATAAAGTCTACGAATCTAGTTTATTGGGCAAAGTGCCTAAAATACTATTTACTTGGTACAAGTGTAAATGCCACCAATCTGTTAGCCCTAGTTCATAGTGAAGCAAGTGGGCCCATGTCTAGCTAGGCTAGACGTGGATATGAATATTTTGTAACCTATACGGATGTGGCATCGCGTAACGGTTGTGTGTTTCTTTTGAAGAACACAAATCGAAAACTTTTAAAGTTTCGACACGAAATAGACAAACAGATCGGCTAAAGTATTAAACCGTCATGACAAGACCGTAATGGAAAATACTTAGGCAGTAAGTTTCTATTATACTTGAAAGAGTAAAGTATTATTTCAAATGAGGACTCCACCCGGAACACGTCAGTTTGACGGTGTGTCCGAACAGAGTAACCGAATTTTGTTGGACATGATAAAGTTAATCATGAGTCGTTCTGAGCTACCATTTCCTTCAACGGATAAGCTTTAACAGTGCAAGAACTTATTTTCAATAAGGTTCCATAAAAATCTGTTTGACAGATTTCATATTAGATATGAACGGGAAAGAAACCGGGTTTCAAATTCCTGATAATTTTGGTATGCTAGGCATATGTTTGGATGATACCAAACTAAAACCCAAATTGGATAAGTGCCAAATGTAGGTTATCCTAGGGATACCATAAGTATTGTGCTTATGCAACTCACAAGAGAACAATTAGATTGTTGCTCGCCATGCGGTTTTCCTAAAAGGAATACCGATATGCAGTGGGAGAATAGTAAAACTCGATGAAAATCGGAGTAATACTATTCCAGGCATCGATTCCTAATAGAACATAAATAGTTCATCAAGGATGAAACTATAACATTAATCTTCGAATACACAAGAACCGCGTAAGTCGGAGAGAGTCAGAAGACAACCTAGGGTATGGGTTTCTGATCTCACCTCGTAAAGATGTCTATCTTTTGAGGTATACCAACTGACTACGCATCACTATCGACTCCCTATTTTGACAAAGTGTCATGAGTCCGAAATGGATTCCATGTATATCAACCAAGTTTGGATACTAGTTGATGTACCGCAAGGCATTGTGCCTATTGGTACTATAAGTCTTCAAGGAAGACGTACATGGATGACAACATACCAACGTATAAAGCTAGGCTTTTAGCGGAAAGGTATCGTTATCAACATTGTGTTGATTACGATTCAACCTTTTACCTGTTGCCACGGTAAATCCATTTGGATAATGCTTGCTAAAGCTGCATGTTTCATTTATGAAATATGTCAGCTTAACGGGAAAATCGCTTTCCTGAAAAGGAAACCTTTTGGAGGATGTTTACAGCATCCTGTCAGTTTTGTCGTACCAAAACTAGCAAACAAGGTTTGCGGGTTATTCGATCCATGTTTGGATTGAAGCAAGCATTAGGTTCTTGGAATTGTCATTTTGATGTAATCATAATAGTTTATGATTTAATTCAAAACGAAATGATTCTTGTGTATAAAAGAGGGTTAGTGGGAGCGCACTGATAGTGGATGTCCTATAAATAATGATAATACGTCATTTCTTGGAAATGATATTCCCATAATAACTATCGGTGAAAGCTTGGCTTTCGAGAAAACTCTCTGAGAAACCGTACATTGAAAAATGTACACGACCTGGTGTCTCATACGCTTTGAGCATATGGATTCACAATCAGGCCAATCCAAGTGATAGTCACTGGATTGATGTTAGGAACATCCGTTAGTATCTTAGAGAACTAAGGATGCTGTCTTAGTCTATGGAGAATGAGAACTTAAAGTGACTGGGATCACTGTAGCAAGTTTCTCAAACAGATAAAGACGACTAAAAGTCGCAAACGGTACTATACAGTTTGAATAACGGAACAGTGAGCTGGAAATCTTCCAAGCAAGTTACTGTTACCGAATAAACAACAAATGCGGGTTATTACTGCAGCTGAGGCGGCAATAGAAGCCTTCTGGGTCGATAATAATCTAATTAGATTAGATATAATTCTGTTAGCAGCTGAGCTAGGCGTCAGCACAGGCTAAAGAATTAATGGTCTCATCAACGATCCAGATACATACTTCGATAATCATCTGATTCATTCGGATCATACATCGTGGCGATGTGATGATCGTATAAATCGCATCAGACGATAATCATGAAAATCCGCTGATGAAAGTGTTTCTCAGTAGTTTGAGCCAACCGTACATAGTTCGGGTGTCAAGCACTCGAGTGACTGGCTATAGTCCAAGTGGGAGATTGTTGGACAATTATGACCCATAGCGTCACTATTTGTACAGATCATGGTGTTGTTGTACAAATAAACTATGTGACAAAGGAGATTGCACTCTTATCATTTGTGATTAGATCACCTAGATGTATAAATGATGAGAGGTCCCTATGATTTGTTCCTGGAGGGAGAATGATATGAGACAATATCAGTCCACGAAGGATAAATCATTAAATATCCCTAGTCAGAGCATTGTCGAGATTGGACATCGATAAATGCGTAAAAGACTAGTATTACACTTGTGCGCGTTGTGAGGGTACAACGACATAGTTCTCATATATTTGGGTATAGGATACTCATGCAAGTGTAATAGGAGATTGTGTTTTACCGATGGTACGGGAAACAGCTTCGCTCTGGATAGACCCCCTCAGAATTCCATTTGTAGTATGACTATGTGTCTATGGAAGTCCAAAATCAGGGTAGGTGTATTTGGTCTTAACCTAAGACTTGCACCGCTAATACTTGCGACAATCAATATACTTTGGTTGAGGTCGTCCAGGGCTTTAACAGGTTCTGTGTACGCTAATACTGGGTATATTGAGAATCGTAGTGTGTTGGGTATGATGTCAAGATAGAAGTGTCACTCCAGTCATATGGAGATGATTGTCACGTAGGATACGGGACTGGTTCTCTTAAATGATGCAGCTATCGGGATAAAATGACAAGGTCAGGTTTATTCGCTTATAGAGACTAGTCACCAGACATCCGATATGTGCTTCGTACGAGACAGACACAATTCCAGTCCCAGGCCTAGCACGTGATCATCTGATACTGGATAGAAATACGCAATACTACGTATACTACGCCTGATATAGATCCTTTATTCCTGTAAGGATATTTCTGGAGAATTGGGTAGGCATGGCGCTGTGCTAGAGGCCAACCTTGTCTTGTAAATCGGTATAAACGTAGTACGAGGTACTTACGTGTTCGGATAGTCCGACGACCGAATTTACTGCCAACATATCCGGGGATCTCATGGGTCGCTTCCCAAAGATTCACCGATGACGTATGACTCGCACTCTAAATTAATCTGGGATTAATTAGAAGAGAGAGCAAATTAATCTGGGATTAATAGCGAAGATATTATATCAGGGATAAAATATCAATTAAAGAGAGATAACGATTAATTTGGAATTAATCGAGAAATTAATATATTTGATATATTAAACGAAATTAGATTTCGACGCGGAATTAAAATTAGATTTTAATTCAATCGAACGAATTGATTTAGAATTAATTCGTTAGCGACGTGAATAGTGACTTTGCTAGGCGTAATCATTTAATTACGACGCAATGGAAAATTCATTAATTTGGAATTAGCGAACCCGAGCCCGAGATTATTTGCGAGCGCATTCACATTTCAAATTCGAGTGCGGCACGTCAAATCAAGCGTCAAATCGCTAGTCGCATCTAGCGTCACATCATTCGTCAATCAAGTGATGGATGTCTTTCACTTTGAGTGATTGACGCCAGTCACTATTCACTGATTGATGGATTGATGGAGTTGATGTTGGTGGTTGGAGCCTTAATGGCTTGTCTTTTGTAAAGAGAAAATGTGTAATTAATTTTGGAAATTAATTGTTGTGTATTAGATACACTTTTCTTCAAACCAAACATAACTCTTCTCTCTATCCATTATCTTCTTCTACAAACGCCCAAGGGACTAAAATGCTTACTGGTTTTGTCTAAAAACCGTGAGTAGTGGGAAGCCAAGAGTGGGATTTTGTGGCAAAATCTCAAGTGCTAGCACACTTACGAGACATGCGAAGGTGATAGGGAAGTCCACCCATGAGCCGGGAACCATTCGACGAAGCTTGGAGCTTGACGAAGGACCACCATTGACGCCAAACCAGGAACTGTCACAGCTCACTACCGAACCAGTGAGAGGAGCAGAATTTCGTTTTTGTTCATCTCCGCGTCGCTCTACCGATCGATGTGAGTATTCCGCAACTTCTTCGATTTGTATTCGCACATATTTCATGCTTATTATTGATCTTGGGACCTTAATAGAAACCAACATTCTCTCCTTTCCCTTCTCAACTGTCTAATGGTTTTTTCAATTTCTGGGTCAAGCGGTCGGAGTTCAAAGCTTCTGGTTCGTCTAATGTAGTTTTTGAGAACCTGAAACACAAGAAAACAACAACAATAAGTAAAAAGAAATTAGATACAAGTAAAGGTATCAAACCTCAAAATTAATAGTGAAAGATAAATAAGTCCCCGGCAACGGCGCCAAAAACTTGACTGCAGCGGAATCACACGCGTATAACGCAAGCGCACGTATCGTTCAAGTAGTATAAAAAGTATCGATCCCACGAGGACTTAATACCTAATCTATTAATTTTATGAGGTCAAATGATTACTAGTATCTAACAGGTTGATTGATTGATTTGAAATGGTGATGGTTTTAAATTTAAAAACAAGTAAATAAAATTGGACGAAAGTAGGTTTAAGAAAATTCAATATTAAGAAAATATCTAGGGTTGTGAATCTTCCAATATCATTTTAAAGATGAAGTGGTTATTTCATGTTTGTGTAATATATCAGTTTACTAACCTGGAACACTAAACAAAATATTAAGTAAAAGGGGCGGTAAATTTTGATATATTTTCCGCTCATCATTTATTTACTCTTTAAAACTAATCCATGTTAAAGTAGTATATAAATTTCTAATGAATAATCAATAATAATGTTCAAATCTATAACATCCCCCTCCAAGAGATGCTACCGATAGGGAATAGATCGTACTATCACCCTGAGCCTCTGACCTCTAACTGTAATCAACACTGCTAATCTTATCTCATACATAACTCGTGTATAGGGATCTTTGCCCAACTTAATAACATGATATGCATCTCAAATACTCATACTATGAACTCAACAATACTTCATATTACAATTCTGATCATGAACACTTCTATGACAATAACATACACAATCTCTACTATACAATATGAATAACACTTGACTTTACTTAGACTCTAACTACATTGCAACACTGGCTCGACTTGGTGGACTGAAACCTTCTAGTGACTGCCATCAGTATCCATCATCTCGAGCTCGTCCTCAGGTAAACCTGCAAAATAAGAAACTGGGAGTTGTGGGTTAGATCGTTTGAACGATCTAGTGAGTGGACAATTAAAACGAAAACTAATTCTTTCTGAAAATTCGTGGCTCTAAAAACTGAAATCCTCTCAGAAAATGTTCTTTTAATAAATCTCTTTCTTATCTGAAAACTCAACTCTTCTGAAAAGCTTTTCTGAAAACTCTTTTATAAAACTCATCTTTTCTGAGAAGTCTTTTCCTGGAAATCCATTTTTGAAAATCTGTTTATAAAAATCTACATCTAAAAACTATGTATCTGTATATCTGGCGTAATGGGGCATTACGTTTCGTCGTCCCGCCATACGTAAAATATAGTGCTTAGGGGCGCCCCCGTACTCAAATATCTGGTGGTCTTAGGGCGTTATGTCTCGACATCCCCTAAGCCACAAATATGGAGTCGGGGGTACGGATCTATGCTACCCTCCAAACTCAATATCTGAGATCTAGGGGCATCAATCATCCATAGTCATGAGCTGCGTGTGCACACGATATCTGTATCCGTCAATTTCCTTATCTGAGTCAAGTTACCTACTGAGGTGGGTTTTCCCTCATGCTTCAAAAAATCACAAAACTCAAGTTCTAAAATCATTCCTTTCGGAAAAACATTTCTCAAAATGTTTTCATTCAAATACAATTGAAAGAAATCTTTACTAACGCCCTAAGTACTCAAAAGTAAATCTTGATTCAAAAACATATAAGTAAATACAGTTTGAGAGAAGGGTCCCCTTACTGATTTTGAAATCTGACTGGCACCGTTTCGCTTTGTCGAATAACTTGGGATTCCTGCCGATAATCTATAATCGATAATATTTGTTAGAATATAAGTCGTGAATATGTTTCAGAATTATACTAAGTTTCTCCATTCAACTAACCTATAACCACCATATAATGTATACTATGTGTGACATGTCGTAATGCATGTATAAGTGTCGATATGAAACCCTTAAGGTGGCCTCTAACATTTTGAGTTGAAGCTGAAATATTTATAAATTATTCCTGCCTCGCGTCGCATTGCCAGGCATGGCGCGTCGTGAGGCCCACACAAAGAGATCTAGGCAGAGAGCATGCTCTGCTTCGCGTCACGACGTCCATCTGGTCAGATATGAGGCAGTGCTTTTGTCTGCTACGCGTCGCAATACTGGGTTCTGGGAGTCGCGATGCTAGCCCTATTTCAGGGCCTAAATCCAACGCTTCCAATAACAATACTCAATGCAATTCCCACCATCACATAAATACATTGACATAGGCATTCTACAAATTTCAACATTGATAAAATAAAAATAACCTCAACCCTCAATCATTTATATACCATTAAATCTCAAAACATAATTCCTAAACATAAATATACACACAATGGTTTCATCTCATGCTAATATCATCAAAACACTTCACAAAATCCATGCTAATGACACTTCCAATGCCAATTAAGCAATTTCAAATCATAAGGCATGCATTGTACGAAATTGGGGCTTTGTTTTCCTTGTCCAAAAATGAAAATTAAGGAAAGAAAGAGAGTTAGAAGCTTACTTTGGGAGTCTTAGAACTTAAGAATCATCACTTTTTCATCAAATCTTGCATGAGGAATAAAGAAAATTTTGAAAGCCCTTACATTTGCTCATGTTTTTGGCCTTTAGAGAAGATGAGGGAATAATTTTATTTATATAGGCAATGACTGATTTTTGTGTTATGAAATGAGTGGTTGTGATGATGCCACATCATTCAAATCTAGGTTATTCTCGAAATTACTGTAGCAGCCACGAAATTCGCGATTGTTGACTCATTCTTGATTTGAATTTGGAAAAATGTCCAACGTGGACGTTGTAGGTTTCGGTCTTAGCTTTCTGATGATATAAAATTCATAAAAATAGAATTTCTTATAAAAATGTTATGGCCCAAATAATATGGGCTATCCGTAGTGGAACTTTGTACAATTTCGTATCGGAATTTTCAAAGAATTTACCAATTTTTCCCAGAGTCATTTCGTGAGTGTATATGTGTTCGAACTTAATTTATATTATGTATCAAGCATCCCACAATGTAATGGTTGTTGAGATCACCAAATGTTATAATTCTCCCCTATTAAATAGGATTCGTCCTCGAATCCCTTCTGATGTTGAACTTCTTAAGACCTTCTTGGTTTGAAGATATCTGGTTTCTGCTTTTTTATATTTCTTTACTTGTTTTATGTTATTCTGCTCAAGAACTCAATACTATGATTTCTGGAAATCTCTTATCTTGGTATACTCTATTCGATTCTTGTATAAACATCTGATTTAAATACAATACCTCTCTTGTCATGCTTGCACATTCTACTCCAAAGTTCGTAGGCTCTAATGAATAATTCATTGAATTATTGACTGAGAGATAATTCCTCGTTCTCAGTACACGAAACTTCTACTGAGTATATATGATACCTTCATACTATAATTATGTCCACGCATCAAAGAAACCCCATTTCTAGACTTCTAGTTTATGCTCAACATTCTCCAACCCTATTCTCTGCGTGAGCTATTAGTTCTTAAATTAGCACTATATTCGTGGCCAACCGTCCCATACACCTCAGTTTCACTCATGTTTGAAACCTATTATATCTCTTGCCATGACAACTTAATTCAGAGTCAAGTTACATAATGAGGTGGGTTTCCCCAATGCCTCCAAAAATTATAAAACTCAAGTTCTAAAATCATTCCTTTCTGAAAAACATTTCTCAAAATGTTTTTCATTCAAACACAATTGAAAGAAATCTTGGCTAACGCCTTAAATGCTCAAAAGTAAATCTTGATTCAAAAATATATATGTAAATACAGTTTGAGAGAATGGTCCACTCACTAATTTTGGAATCTGGCTGATACTGTTTCGCTTCGTCGAAGAACTTGGGATTCATTCCGATAATTTATAATCGGTAATCTTAGTTAGAATATAAATCGTGAATATGTTTTAGAATTATACTAAGTTTCTCCATTCAACTAACCTATAACCACCATATAATGTATACTACTTGTGACATGTCATAATGCATATATAAGTGTCGATATGTAATCCTTAGGGTGGCCTCTAACATCTTGAGTTAAAGCTGAAATATTAAGAAATTATTCCTGCCTTGCGTCGCGATGCCAGGCCTGGTGCGTCGTGACGCCCACACAAAGAGATCCAGGTAGAGAGCATGCTCTACTTCGCGTCGCGATGCCAGACTCCATGTGTCCCGACGCCCACCGGTTCAAACCCGATACAATGCTTTTGTCTGCTGTGCGTCGCGATGCTAGGTTCTGGACATCGCGACGCTATCCTTATTTCAGAGCCTAAATCCAACTCCTCAAATAACAATGCTCAATGCCATTCCCACCATCACACAAATACATTCACATAGGCATTCTACCAACTTCAACATTGATAACCTAGAAACAACCTCAACCATCAATCACTTATATACTATTAAATCTCAAAGCATCATTCCTAAATATAAATATACACACAATGGTTTCATCCCATGCTAATATCATCAAAACACTTCACAAAATGCATGCTAATGACACTTCCAATGCCAATTAAGCAATTTCAAATCCTAGGACATGCATTGCATGAAATTGAGACTTTGTTTTCCTTGCCCAAAAATGAAAATTAAAGAAAGAAATAGAGTTAAAAGATTACTTTGGGAGTATTAGAACTTGAGATTTATCACTTTTTCATCAAATCTTGCATGAGGAAGAAGGAAAATTTTGAAAGCCCTTTTACCCTTGCTCATATTTTTGGCCTTTAGAGAAGATGAGGGAATAATGACATTTATATAGATAAAAGGGCTGATTTTTATGTTATGAAATGAGTGGTTGTGATGATGCCACATCACTCAAATCTAGGTTATTCTCAAAATTACTGTAGCATCCACGGAATTCGTGATTTTTGACCTAATCCTGATTCGAATTTGAAAAATATCCAACGCGGGAATTGTAGGTGTCGGTCTTAGATTTTCGACGATATTAAACTCATAAAAATCATAGTTTCTATGAAAAAGTTACGACCCAAGAGTCGTTTCATGAGTGTATATGTGTTCGAACATAATTTATATTATATATCAAGCATTCCACAATGTAACGGTAATCGAGATCACCGATGTTACAAAATCATTTCTAATTCATGGTTCCAAACTTCATGTCAAATTCTTTAAGGCAATAACATGCTTAAATTTATTCAAATTGTTAATTAAATCTTGAATTTCATGTAATGAGCATTTTATTTGGAATTTAGTAAATCACAATAACCTCAAATCATTAGCATATAAACTATTAAATTCAATTAAATGCTAAATAATAAATAATTCAAATCAATTCTTCTGAAAACAAATACTCCACTCACAAATTGAAATTTGACCGAAAATACTTCACGGAGTTGATGGTGGTTGTGACTCTTGCATTGATCTATAATTAATTAACTTTCGTTAGAATAAATGACACAAAATATTTTTCGTACAATGAATAAAACACAACATGGATGAGCATCAATCTTGCTAGAAACTTAGCACATCAAGGTTGCCTACCAATTATCGCAAATTCAATTTACGCTTAATCTATGCATTACTACATTGCTCAGGGTCAACTTGGAAAATTTACCGTGTCTCACTGGAAATATAGCAAGGGCTGAAATTTTTACTACATGACCTCCTATGTGTCTAGTTTACGAGGCTTTTTACGGCTCCCAATTCCGATTCTTAGAACTTAATTTCCATTCACATCTTTGCACTATATAAAATTTTATAGTTCGTTAAGCAGAAATGTAGAACTCATTTTACAAAAAAAAAAAAAAACTCTACAACCTGTTCTAACCTCACTTCTACCAAAATATTCAACATATATATGCTAACTCACTTCCATATTAATCAATTATATCAAGTCATTTCAATCATGCATATTTACGCTTCAATTACACACTCCTTAAGCACATAACACAATCAAATAATCAAACCTATTTTTGTATGGTATTAATATGAAAATTTTATCATTAAACATGAAAATATGACATTAAACATGAAGATTAAGGCAATAAACATGCAAAATCGACAAATATGAAAACTTATTAACGTTAATAAGAAATTTGGGGCATTGAATATGAAAATAGGGCATTGAACATGAATAAATATTTTCACACATGTCACAAGACGTCGATATTTCACTCGTGTATTATTGCTCACTTGAAATTTCATAAAATTAATATGTAAATTTAGGCATTAAATATGAAAAGTATGACATTAAATAGCAAAACCCTCTGCATTAATATGAAATTTTGACCATTAAATAAGAAAATAGGACATTAAACATGAAAACTAAGGCTTTAAACATGAAAATTATAAAATTATTGCCATGTATAGTATTAACCTGAAAATTATGGGAATTAAATATAGAAATATGGCGTTAAACATGGAAATTATAATATTATTGACATTTATAGCATTAATATGAAAAGATGGACATTAAACAAGAAAATAGAATATTAAACATGAAAATTATAAAATTATTGCCATATATAGCATTAACTTGAAATTGTGAACATTAAACATGAAATTAAGACACTAAATATGAAAATTACAAAATTATTGTTGTATAAAGCATTAATATATAAATTTAGGTATAAAACAAGAAACTATGGTATTAAACATGAAAATTATTAAATTTTATCCTTCATAACATAAAATGAAATTGCGGGCATTAAACATGAAATTTGAGCAATAAACAAGAAAATTAGGATATCAAATTTGAAAATTAACTTTAAACAAGATTTGACACTAATTTAACATATTTAATTAATTATTTTTATTTTATTAATATTATATTATTTTAATAATATTAAAATATTATTTATTATTATTTTTTAAATTATTTTTTAATTTATGGGGCAACCGATTGATGCCCATTTCCTTTCATGTTTAGCAACCAAACTATTGGGATATATGCCATAGACTATCATGCAATTTGTAAATGAAATTATTTTAAATAAATAAACGATCCAATTTCATTTATCAAATAGTTTGCTTTAAAATTCATATATTATAAATTATTATGCATGCTCATGATTACTAATGTACTTTCAGACTTAGTGTATGACTGTCATACACAAGAAGATTTAATTCTGAAATTGGTAATCTAATATTGTCCGTATAAAGCAAATAAATACCGGCACTTTGTTTGTGATTTATCTACCACTGCGGTTCATTCCATAATTATATGACGACCTTGATATAGGTTCATTCATGTGGTGACATGGGAATGAAGACACCTTATATGATGCGATCATATAAGACTGGACCAAGACAGAAATGCATATCTTTTAATATCCGTTAAACAAAGAAATTCATATCACTCAAATAGATGATCATATATGGATTAATACGAATATTGAGTGTACTATGAATTCATGTATGACAGGCTATTTCCTTTGATTGATAAAGGTGAGATTAATGCATCAATCTCGTTTAATAAATACGAACATTGGGGCTATAGGAACTGATTTCCTAGCGCAGCGGAAACATATTAGGCACTTGGGATCAGACTTGAAATTTTTTTCTGCCCTTCCATTCTTTTGGCCGATTGTTATCAGCTCATTCAGTGAAATTTTGCTTCTGTTTTGAACAAAATTTCAGCTCCGGAACAGACCCAAAACAGTCCCAGAACAACAAATCAAATCTGGACTATTTTGGACTCGAAATCGCGCATAGCTCACTACCCAAATCAACTCCTTTATTCGTGAATTGCCACTGTGTTTTAGGCCTGATTTTGTTAGAATTTATGCCCTTGAGCTTCATGTAATTTAAACAGTATTATATTTTATGAAATAAAATGATGCATTATTCATTTATCAAAGTGTTTGTTTAATATCGTATATTGTAAATTATCTTGTTTACCATAGATTACTCATGTTCCTCCAGACTTAGTGTATGAGTGCCATACATAAGATGATTTAAGTCTAAAGTTAGTAATCTAAAATAGTCTATAGAGAGCAAACAAAACGGGTACTTTATTTGTGGTTTATCTATAGCTATCGTCCATTCTATATTTGTATGGCGACCTTGATCCGAGATCATCTATGTAAAGATATGAGAATGGAGGCACCTTGTACAATGTGATCATATAGGACTGCACACAGATATAAATGAGTTTCTTATAATATCCATTAAATAAAGAAATTCATTTTGATCTACTAGATAGTCATATATGGATGGATCTTAATCCTGAGTGTACTACGAACTCCTGCATGACAGACTATGTCCTTTGATTTATAAAGGTGAGGTTGGTGTAGCGATCCTGACCAATAACTACGTACTTTGGGGGCATGGTTTGGTGTGTATCTGGTGACGTCTTACATAGATATGGAGTTCACTTCTTCTTGCGAGAAGTAGAGGAGTATTATCATTAAGGGTTGATTTGGTATTTGAACGGTTAAAACACTCAAGTCTTTCTATTAGGAATAGAAAGATTAACATCCATAATGGTTATGAATAAATCATTAATTAGAGAATCAATGGTACTTAAGGTAAAAATATTTAGAGGGGTATAACAGACATTATGACCCGGCTCTAATTACGAGATATTCATGAAGGGTTAATCTGAATGTAATGACTATATCGATGGACACCGACGTGGTTCGGCTTAATTTATCTATCTGCGACAATGAGAGTGCAGCTTTGGATTTTTAGTGGAGTAACCTGAAGTTAATAATTCGAAATAGTTAATTAAGAGCTTAATTAATATTCTGAGATTATTGGAGCTCGGAACCATAGGTCCATTTGGTCCCCGTGCTAGCTCGATATACTATAGTAGATTAAATATAATTGGATTGTCCAATTATATACTAACAAATGAAAATATTATTAATATGATTAATAATATTATTTTGTCATAGTTAAAACTATATGTTAAAATTTAATATATGGTTTTAATAAATATATGATATTTAATCACATGTTATTAAATTATATAAGATATAATTTAATGAAAGGTCAAATTTTGAATTTCAAAATTTTGGGTTTTGGAAACCCTTGGATTCAATTTGGAAGTTACACCTTTTATTAGGTGATAACTTATTAATTTTTGTAACGTCTTTTCAATTATCGAAATTGAAAATCTCATGTTACAAAATTTTTTAAAATTCTTTGCCTTGGCCGAATTTCATATAGGTGGAAAGGGGAAGAGTTTTGTTATTTTGGAAATAAGAAACCCCAAGTATAAAAAGAAATTTTTTTTTTCTTTTTTGCTTAACCTAATCATTCTAACCCTAGCCTTCATCTTCTTATTCTTGGAACTCTTTCAAGTGTTGAGAAAACTATAGAAAAACAAAAGGAAAAGATAATAAAAAATATTTTGTGACTTTAATCTCTAAAGCGTTTAGGAATTAATTTTGTGAGTCTAGCCCACACTAGTTTCCGTTGGTTGCGAACACATAAGTCCTTTTGGTGTTGAACCAAAATCCATCTTCTTCCTTCTCCCTTGACCCACGACAATGAGCATTGTTTTTGCTCACTGTTGCGCATAGTATTGGTGATTCGGGGCTCGATTTGTTTTGCTTTTGATCCAAAATTTTTAGGGAACTTTAAGAGGTATTTTGGGGCTGTGTTGGGGCTATTTTTGGCTAAAAATCAGACCTAAAATATAGTAGAAACGATTCAATCAAGGGCTGATTTGGGCAGTGAGCTGGGCGCATTTCGTGTCAAATATAGTCCAGTGGTTCCTATAATTTGTGCCGCTGTTCTGGGGCTAAAATTTTATCCAAAACAGAAGCAAAAATTCAGTCTTGGTGTTGTTAACTTTCGGCCAAGAGGAGAGAAGAGCAGAAAAAGTTTTCTAGTCCGATCCCGGGGGCCTAACGTGTTTCCGCTGCGCTAGAAAAGTGGTTCCTACAATTGGCATTGAGAGAAATGGTTGAAAAATGTTCTTAACCCTTCTATTTTGATTTAAAGTTACTGTTTTTATATATTTATATGAGTTATAAACATTAATCTGCATGTTTAGATGAGTAAGCACAAACGAATATTTATGAGATGAATGGTTTTTATTTATTCATGTGATGAATGGATTTTGCATTGATCGTAAATTTTTCCGACTCATATTTTTATGTTGGTTTTGGTTTTGGGATGTAAGGCCATAAGGCCATTGTTTACAAATGTTGTAATTTATTTTTCCTATGTAAAAAAAATTCATTTGTTGTAATTTGGAGTACCAAAGTTGCAAAGGGAGCCAACACTACCTTGGAGCAAGATTTTAAGACCAATGGATGCATTGGGATTTTTTGTACTAATTAGATTAGTATAGGAAAATTAAGAGCCTGGTCAATGCAAAATAATTTTTATATTGTATGTATGTTTTATTCGAAATGTTTGAATAACATATCATATAGCTTAGGGTGCATACTCTTGCATTTTCACATGCCATAACATGTTTTGGTTGCATATTCATTCTAGACATGAAATATGATTTCATGTGATTTAAAATATTTAAATTAGAATATGTTATGCATGGGAAACGATTAATTTGATTAATTGATTTTATAATTTAAAATTGGAAATTCTAATATAATGGGCTTAATAAGTGCATCATAAATTCCATTGGTATATAGGATGGAAACCCGGATATAAATTCCATAGCCGACTCCGAATAGACGGTAATGTGGTATGTACTCGGGATGCAATTCTATGTACCATTGGATTTTATAATGCCCTTATATTAATTAAATGGTTTAATTAAAATCTTGACCACTTAAAATCTTGACCACTTTAGGATTTCGAAAATTTTAAACTAGTTAGTTTTTTAATATTTTAAGAGTTAAAATATAATAGGTCATTAAAATTAGATCAATTAAATTAGTTTAATTGAGTAAATTAATCAGTGGAGGCTAATGGATATTAATGAGTTAAATTTTAAGTGTTAAAATTGGTTAGGTCACTAATAATGCACTAGTGTAAATAAGAGTTATGATTTAGCCGCCATAAATTTATCCGCACTAGTAAAATGAAATATTAGATATTTTAAAATTGAAACCTTAATTTTAAAATAGTGAGTGGGAGAGGGATATATGACAGTATATCCCGGGATCTCCGTTGTTAGTCCGAAAATCTGAGATTCAAAAGGGGCATCGATACGACTTTGTTTTCGTCCCCCTACAGATGGTGTCCATTTTGGGTCAATATCAAGTTTGGATTCCGAGAGGATAGGGACACTAGATGTATTTGGTGAACTGACCTACCCTACGGTGGCACTTCACTAGTTAAGTTCAAGGGTTTCGAACCGACGGGGTCACATTCACAAAAGAATGTTTAAATATTAATCAAAATTTCTTGATCAAATCAAATGGTGGTTGGTTAATATATGAACAAGAGTTATTCCCGTATATATTAATCAATTGAGATTGTCTCAATCTATCATACAAATACTTGACCTACCTTACGGTGACACATATTGGTGGGATGATAGATTTCCATAGCATAGTAATTCTCTTAGGTTTCTAATACGTTATTCATGGTTCATGCATCATGTTTAATTTTATGCCAAAATTATTTGATAATATTAATATGTAATAAATGAATATTAAATGCATGTTTATTTTATTTTTCAGCCACAGTTTCTCCAATTATTTTCATTCTCTCTAATGATAAATTAATGGGAGAAAACTATGTTAAATGGAATAGTAACATTAACACTATCCTGGTCTGTGAAGACCTAAAGTTTGTCCTGACGGAGGAGTGTCCTCCCGAGCCGGCCAGAAATGCTGGTCAAGCTGTGCGCGGCGCCTACTAAATATGGGACACAGCTAATTAGAAGGCCAGCTGCTACTCGCTAGTAGGGTGTCCGAGGTTCTTACTGCAAAGCATGAGCTTATGGCTACAACATCTCAGATGATGGAGTCATTACAGGGCATATCCGGGCAGCCTTCGGAGCGTCAACGTCAAGAGGCCATGGTCTCAATACAATCGAAATCCATGGCACTCGTATTGACGAGCAAAGCCAGGTGACCATGATCATGGAAACTCTTCCGAAGAGTTTCCTATAGTTTAAATGCAACTATGTTATGAACAAGTTGACTTTTACTTTGACCCACCTGCTTAATGAGCTCACCCACTACGAGTCCATACTTGTGGATCCTCGTAAGCCTAGTGCTGAGGTAAATGTTGCCGAGTCTTCTAAATCTGTAACGAATAAGAATAACACTGGGAAGGCTAAAGATAAGCCAATGAAGAAGAAGAAAAAGAAAGGCTCAAAGGATGTCAAGCCCAAGGGAAAATATCTCCACTACAACAAGGATAGGCATTGGAAAAAGAACTGTCATAAATACCTTGCCGAGCTGAAAGAGAAAAAGATTACATGTAAATATGATCTTCTTGTTATCGAATCTCTATTAGTGGAGGATGATAAATTCCCATGGATTGTTGATTCTGGAGCCACTAACTATGTTTGTTCTTCTTTGCAGCTACTTGACTCATAGAGGGATTTTACTTAAGGTGACTACAATATGAGGGTCGGGATAAGGGATGCCATTTCAGCATAAGCAGTGAGAGTTTCCAGTTTAAATTTTATAAATAATAGTTATTTAAATATGAATAATGTGTTATTCATTCCTGGTTTTCGTAGGAATTTGGTTTCTGTTTCCAAACGTTTGGATGATGGTTTTTTAGTTTCTTTTAATAGTAATTTGGTTATTATTAGTAGAAATGACTTAATCATATTCACATGAAACTTAAAAAATAACTTGTATGTGTTAAGACCGTTAACACATAGGTCACTACTCAACACTGAAATGTTTATGGTTGAGAAACCTAAAACAAAACGGTAAAAGATTTCTCACGATGACACATATCTGTGGTATCTTAGACTTGGTCATATCAGCCTTGACTGGATAGATAGGTTGATAAAGAACGAAGCTTTAACCTAGTTAAATCTCAGAACTTTTCCAATATACGAATCATGTTTAGAAGGAAAAATGACCAAGAGACCTTTTACTGGAAAAGGTATATGAGCCGGCCAACCACTAGAGGTAATACATTCAGACGTTTACGGACCGATGAATATAACAGCCCGAGGTCGTTATGAATACTTTGTCATATTTATTGACGATTATTCAAGATATTAATGTGTTTACCTAATGCATCACAAGTCAGATACTTTTGAAAAGTTCAAAGAGTATCATGCTGAGGTTGAGAACCAGTTAGATAAGATAATCAAAACTCTACGATCGGATCGTGGAGGAGAATACATTGGCAGATATTTCGAGGAATTCTTAGTTGAGCATGAGATAATATCCCAACTCACATCACCTGGAATATTACAGCAAAATGGTGTTTCAGGGAGGCGAAATTAGACCATACTAGACATGATAAGATCTATGTCTAGTTATAGCTCACTACCCAGTTCGTTCTAAGGGTATGGTTTGCAAACAACAATATATTCCTAAGACTTCCTTAGAGTTGTGGAGTGGTCGTAAAACTAGTTTATGATATTTCCGCATATGAGGGTATCCAGCACATGTGCTGAATAATAAGACTACTAAGTTGGAGCCACGTTCACAAGTGTGCCTATTTGTTGCAATCCTAAGGAAACTAGGGGTGGATTATTTTATAGCCCTGAAGATAAAAAAGTTTTTGTATTGACAAACATAATGTTTCTAGAGGAGGACTATATGAGAGACTTCAAACCTCGTAGTAAGGTGTTACTTAGGGAGTTACTTACTGGTTCGACTAGCACGCCATCGTCAACAACACCTGACAAACACATAACACCTTCGACATATGAGACTCAGATGCAAGTTTGTCAGAACGATTTTCCACCTTAGTGGAAGGATTATGCGACAACCTGATCATTATCTAGGAGTTGGAGAGGCACTGGTTGTCGCTTCCAGCGATGGTGTAGATGATCCATTGACTTATCGTAGTGCAATGGATGATTTTGACAAAGAGAAATGGCTCAAAGCCATAAACCTCGAGATGCAATCTATGTACTCCAACTCAGTCCTGGGAACTTATGGACCAACCTGATGGGGTAAAACCCATAGGTTGCAAGTGGATCTATAAGAGAAAGAGGGGAGCAGATGGGAAGGTACAGACCTTCAAGGCTAGGCTAATGGCCAAGGGTTATACCCAAAAAGAAGGAGTTGACTATGAGGAAACTTTCTCGCTAGCAGCCATGCTGAAATCCATATGCACTCTTCTATCCATTGCCGCATATTATGACTATGAGATTTGGAAAATGGACGTCAAGCCTCAATTCTTGAATGGTAATCTTGATGAGTGTATCTATATGGTACAATCAGACGGGTTCATAAACCAAGGTCAAGAGCAAAAGTTTTGCAAGCAGTAAAGGTCCATTTATGGACTCAAGCAGGCATCTCGATCTTGGAATATAAGATTTGATACCACGTCAAGTCTTATGATTTTGAGCAGAATATTGATGAGCCATGTGTATACAAGTGCATTATTGACAGGAATGTGGTTTTTATTGTTTTATAAGTCGATGATATTTTACTCATTGGGAATGATATGAAGATATTATCGGACCTGAAAACTTGGCTAGCTAACCAATTACGAATGAAAGATTTGGGAGAGACCAATTATGTTCTAAGGATCAAGATACTTCAAGATCGCAAGAAACGACTGTTAGCTATGTCTCAGACATCCTACATTGGCAATATCCTTGTGCGATTTTGGATGCTGAATTCCAAGAAAGACAATTTGCCTTATCGACATGGAATTAATTTGTCAAAGGAACATTCTCCTAGGACACCTAAAGGAGTTGAAGAAATGAGACATATCCCATATGCCTCAGTAGTTGGTAGTCTTATGTATGCTATGTTATGTACGAGACCATACTTCTATTTTACAGTGGAAGTAGTCAGTAGGTTTCATTCTAACCTAGGATTAGATCATTGGGTGGCTGTGAAACACATTCTCAAGTATCTTAAAAGAATGAGAGATTATATTCTTGTATATTTCGGTGAGGATATGATCCTAAGGGGATATACAGACTCTGATTTTCAAACAAATGTCGATTCTAGGAAATCAGCAACTAGATCAGTGTTTACATTATGTGGTGGGGCTATAGTATAGCGGAGTATAAATCAATCTTGTATTGCTGACTCCACCATGGAGGCTGAGTATGTAGCAGTTTGCGAAGCAGCTAAGGAAGCAGTCTGGCTCCGTAAGTTCTTGGGAGATCTAGAAGTCGTTCCAGATATGGATAAACCACTCACACTTTATTACGATAATAGTGGTGCAATGGAAAATTCAAAAGAACCAAGAAGCCACAAGAGAGGAAAGCATATAGAGAGGAAATACCATATAATCAGAGAGATAATGCACAGAGTAGACGTTACTGTCACAAAGATTGCATCCGTAGAGAACCTGGCTGATCTGTTTACAAAGACCTTGTCAGCTAAAGTGTTTGAAGGTCAACTAGATGGTCTAGGATTACGTGACAGGTCCCATTTGCTCTAGTGCAAGTGAGAGATTGTTGGGATATATGCCCTAGAGCTTCATGTAATGTAAACAATACTATATTTTATGAAATAAAATGATGCATTATTCATTTATCAAAGTGTTTGTTTTAATATCGCATATTTTAAATTATCTTGTTTACCCTAGATTACTCATGTGCCTTCAGACTTAGTGTGTGAGTTTCATACACAAGAAGATTTAAGTCTAAAATTAGTAATCTAAGTTAGTCCATAGAGAGAAAACAAAATATGTATTTTGTTTATGGTTTATCTATATCTACGGTCCCTTTTATAACTATATGGAAACCTTGATCCGGGATGGTCCATGTGAAAACATGATAATGAAGGCACCTTGTATGATGTGATCATATAGGACTGGACACAGATAAATATGAGTTTCTTATAATATCCATTAAATAAAGAAATTCATTTCGATCTACTAGATGGTCATATTTGGATTGATCTTAATCTTGAGTGTACTACGAACTCCTCCATGGCAGGCTATGTCCTTTGATTTACAAAGGTGAGGTTGGTGTAGCCATCCCGACCAATAACTACATACTTTGGGGAGATGGTTTGGTGTGTAGCTGGGGATGTTTTACATAGATATGTAGTTCACTCCTTTTTGGGAGAAGTATAAGAGTATTTTCCTTAAGGGTTGATTCGGTACTTGAACGGTTAGAGCGCTCAAGTCTTTCTATTACAAATAGAAAGATTATCATTCATAATGGTTATGAATAAATCGTTCATTAGAGAATCAATAGTACTTAAGGTAAAAATAATTAGAGGGGTATAACATATATTATGATATGACTTTAATTACGAGATACTCGTGAATGGTTAATCCGTATGTAATGACTTTATCGATAGACACCGGCGTGGTTCGACTTAATTTATCTTTCTACGGTAACGAGAGTGCAGCTTCGGGTTTTTAGTAGAATAACCCGAAGTTAATAATTTAGAATATTTAGTTAAGAGCTTAATTAATATTTCGAAATTATTGGAGCTTGGAACCGTAGGTCCATTTGGTCACCGTGGTAGCTGGATATATTATAGCATATCATATATAATTGGATAGTCCAATTATATACTCACATATGAAAATATTATTAATATAATTAATAATATTATTTTTTCACACTTGAAACTATATGTTAAAATTTAATATATGGTTTTAATAAATATATGATAATTAAACACATGTTATTAAATTATATAAGATATAATTTAATGAAAGGTCAAATTTGGAATTTCCAAATTTTGAGGTTTTGGAAACCCTTGGATTCAATTTGGAAGTTACACCTTTTATTAGGTGATAACTTATTAATTATTGTAACAACTTTTCAATTATGGTATTTGAAAATTTGATGTTACAAAACTTTTTAAAATTCATTGCCTTGGCCGAATTTCACAACGGTGGAAAGGGGAAGGGTTTTGTTTAATTTGTAAATAAGAAACCCTAAGTATAAAAATAATTTTCTTTTTCTTTTTTACTTAACCTAATCATTCTAACCCTAGACTCATTCTTCTTGTTCTTGAAACTCTCTCAAGTGTTGTGAAAAAAAACTATTGAAGAATAAAAGGAAAAGACAATAGAAATTTGTGTGTGACTTTAATCTCTAAAGTGTTTAGGGATTAGTTTTGTGAGTCTAGCCCACACTAGTTTTCGTTGGTTGCGAGCACGAAAGTCCATTTGGTGTTGAACCAAAATCTATCTTCTTCCTTCTCCCTTGACCCACGGTAGTGAGCATAGTTTTTGCTCACTGCTGCACATAGTGTTGGTGATTCGGGGCTCGGTTTGTTTTGCTTTTGATTCAGAAATTTTATGGAACTTTAAGGGCTATTTTGTGGCTGTTTTTGGCTAAAAAATATACCTGAAACATAGTAGAAATGGATTCAATCAATGGCTGATTTAGACAGTGAGCTGGGCGCATTTCGAGTCCAAAACAGTCCAGAAGCAAAAATTCAGTCTTGGTGTTGGTAACTTTCGGCCAAAAGGAGAGAAGGGCAGGAATATTTTTCTTGTCCGATCCCGGGTGCCTAACATGTTTCCACTGCGCTAAGAAAGTGGTTCCTACATGTTTTTTCAGTTAAAAACAACCCCAATATAGTCTTATAATACCCTTAAATATTCCCCAATATTTATGGATCGAAAACAAAATGAATCGAGCCCCCGTTACACAGAATGATGTGCGATAGTGAGCATAACATTGCTCATTGCCGTGTGATGTATTAGAGTAGGATAAGATGGTGGTTTTTTTCGACACCAAATAGCTTTCCGTGATATATCTCGTTACCAACAGAAAATAGGATGGGCTATGCTCACAATGAAATCTTTAAACTCTTTAGAGATTAAATGTCACACAAGTTTTGCTTTTGCTTTTGGTTTTTATTTTGTTTTTAGTTTTTCTTTTCTTTACTCTTGAGAGAATTCTAAGAACAATGAGAGGGTGGCTAGGGTTAGAATAACTTAGGTTAGGCAAAAAAGAAAATCAAATTTTCTTTATATACCTTTTTATTTCCAAAATAAAACAAACCATTCCACTCACTATGTCAAAAATTTAGCCAGCCCTAATTCGTTTTGGAAAATTTTTTACACTATGGTCTGACCATAATGTTTTTAATACTTTTACCGGTCTGTTTTCTTACTTCGTGTCGAAACTCTTTGAATTACTCAAAAGTTTCTGACTTGTGTTTCATAAGATACACATAACCGTAATGCGATGCCACATCCGTAAAGGTTACGAAGTATTCATATCCACCTCTAGCCTAGACATGGGCCCACTTACGTCACTATGAACGAGGGCTAACAGATCGGTGGCACTTGCACTTTTACCAAGTAAAAGGTGTTTTAGGCACTTTGCCTAATAAACTAGATTCGTAGACATCATTTAAATTAGAATCAAATCCGTCCTAGTACCCACTCTTCGAAAGTGTGGATATACGAGTCTTTTTAATGTGTCCCAGACAATAATGCCACTTTTAAGTCTCAACTGATTTATTCAGTTTGAGCTTTTGTTTGTCATATCATATGTTTGAGATTTATTTATATTCTAAATATAAATATTGTTATTCATATCTAATGTGCTTATCTCAATATCATATTTATAAACTAAACATTTAGTGTTCTAGAATATAAAGGTATACCCGTAACGGGTTAAACTAGATATATAGATAATGTTCCTAGTCAAACTAGATACATTATAACAGTCTCATAATTTAAGTACATGCCCAAATGGCAGTTCCAAAATTTAAGTTTCTACGACCAAAACAGTTACTTTCGTCCTGTTTCTGACTCGCAGGTCAATCTCACCTGAAGTCAGTATCCTGCTAATCAACAGAACCCGCACATCAGTATATATATTTATGCACCACATCCAGTATCTAAAATCTAATTTTAAAACCAGCAGTGAACATGTTTATAACAAACATACTTGAAGCCGGACCCTTGCCCGTCTTCACTTCCTTCATGTTTGCCTTGTCCATACGGCAGTCACGCTTCCAGTGACCCCGTTTTCCACAGTTTAGGCAGACATATTGGGATATGTCCTTTTTTTTCCTACAAGACTGTGAAGATTTTGCCTTTACCCATTTTCATATCCCTAGAAGCCTTCGGCCAAGCCTTGACCTTCTGGGATGTTGAAGTAAGATGCGCATTGCGCTTCTTGCCCTTTTTAAGCTCTGGCTCTGTCTCCTTGAGCATAGCCATTAACTCTCCAAGAGTTTTCTTTTGCAATTAGTACTTCTAAGATCTAAGAATAGATCTATGAAGATCCTTCAATTTCATACTATAAGGATCTAATCCTTAGTTCTGACGAAGAAGTCAAGGAGTCTTTGCGGCAAGCATAACAGATTGAGCACTAAAGTTATCATCACGATGAGTCTTCTAAAGCTCATGCTCTACTATTTGCTCAACTCTGGGCTTAGGCCCGAGAGGTTTCTCTATTATATAGAGTAACTTCTCAATTCCCAGGACTATCCTGAGATTCATTTTCCCAATATGAAAATTAAAGCCGTAAAAGACATTTATCACCTAAGATTATGTCATTTGACGCTAATCTTTCAATTCATCTTGATTGCTATAGTCCAACTATCCAATCAACGATTTCAGGTACAATCTAATGTAATGATTACTATAGTCTAACTATTTAATTAACTACAATTTGATCGGTTAAATTCAAATATATTTGATTACTATAATCCAATTATATAATCAACTATAAATGAATTAGTTTGAATACAGTCCAATTTAATTAAAACAACAATTGAATATTAGTCCAACTAATATATAAAAAAAATAATTAATGACGAAAAATGAAATGAGCGCGTATTGGCAAGTATCTAAACGAAATTGCAAATTTAATACTTGCCTCCCACTATTTTTCGGTGAGCCTCTAACCCTTTATGGAGTACTCGGGAAACCTAGTTTCCTAGTGGGCTAGGATCCCGTTAAATAACACACAACCTTGACTTTGGCCAACAAGTTGTATGAAACTTAACTAGGTAGATCTCTAAGATCAATTGGATCTCATCCAATTCCTAGATCCAGTAGGTGGACCTCCAAGTCTGAAACATATATCCAATATATGCCAATGAATCCGATACATTACCTAACCTTTTTTCCTCTGAATCAACTAAGCCTTGGCTTTGGCTCAACAAGCTTAATGAAACCAGTTAAGAGTGACCCATTGACAGTGGGAAAGCTTCATAATCGAGGCCAATGAATAAGAAATGACCTTGACTTTGGCCAACAAATCACAACTTGCCCAAGACATACGATATGGAACAAAGCTTTGATGATTCAAACACATCCGCAATGGACAAAGGTCTTGACTTTGGCCAACAAACCAGTGCCAATATTGGATTTTGAGAGAGAATCACTCAATGGAAGGAAAAACGCTTAATATAAAATGAGGGTTTTTGACGCGATTTGGTAACCAATTTATTATCTTTTATTAGGTCTCATCATACACCCTTAAGCATGCATTCTAAAAGCATAATAAGGCGCGAATAAAATAATAATGATATTCAGATAGATATTTAACAAATTATTCGTAGAACAAATCTCTCCATTTCCTCTCCCCGGCTAGCATTATTCTAACTTCTACCCAATTACACAATACTTCTAAAGAAACCTCATTTACATTGAGGGGAATTGGTGAGAAGAGAATTAGAAAGAGTCAAGAGATAAAGGCTGGACTCGCAGGTCCAATTTAATAAATTCTAAATTTATTACAACAATTTCCAAAATTGCCCTCACCTGTCTAATATCCATATGATATACATTATTCATACAATACATCCATGTATTCACACAAAGCATGTTATTCAATCAATCTAATCCAATTAATTAATCTTTGAATTAAGTGATCATCCAATGTTCAAACAACGATTTGATTTGCGCGAGTCCAACTCGTTTTAAGAATAAATACTCAAAGTGCGTATTCTTGAATTATATCGAACTACAATTTTAAATCCAATTTAATTTGTATTCAATACTAATTCTTATTTAATTCCAAATTAAATAATTACACTTTATTAATGTGCCTTTACGACTTAGATTCTAAATCTAATCTTAATGGGTCTCAAAGGCCCAATTAACATCCAATGTTAATTAATTAAAGTCCAATGGGCTTTCAATTAATTTCTTAAGGCATGAAATTTGGCAACCAAAGCCCAATAAGGAATCGCCCTTTGCCATAAAATTAATTTTGGCCCATTAGGCCCAATTAATTATTTAAAGGCCCATTTATTATATTTGGACTTAATGGTATGGTTTTAGGCTGAATTTGGATCCAATCCAATTGTCCTAAAACAACTTGGCCCAACCAAGCCAATAAGGCCCAAATATAACATCAATAGCCCAATTCCAAATTGAAGCCGAATTAATTAAATTCCAATATTCCAAATATCACAAGTTTTTAATTAAAGTGTATAGCCATAATTAATTAGTTAAATTAACATTTCCAAAATACCAATTTAATTAATTAATCATGCTTAATCATTTTCAATACATGTCCAACATTATTGAAGCAAAATCAAACTCCAACATGCTTACAAGGCTCACGGCAATATGGCATTTTTTTCATCAATTTTGATTTCAATCTAATTAAATCACAAATCAATATATCCATGCATTTTAAACACATCCAATGGCCTAAAATCAAAATCACCATGAGCTACAAAGGGTCCTCATATTCGGCCAAGCATATGGAATTAGAGGAAAATTTATCCAATTCATTTTCTCAATTCCTAGATGCACAAATCTAATTTAACATCATCCAAGCTCAACCAAACCATCAATTTGGAAAAATCATGCTCAAATCACAAAAATTCCAAATTAAAGTATATTAACCCTAAGTTCATTTCATGCTTAAATTGGCTCAGATACCATTTTTGGGTTCTCGTAGAACATGCCAAGGATCTATTAAGCATAAAATTGTGTGAATAATCGAAGTAAGATTGTAGAAAATATACTTACGAATGAGGATGTGCTGGTGTGGGAGGATGATCATAAAGGTATTTTTTCGGTCAGGAGTGCTTGGGATTGTTGGTTTCTAATTAGGTCACAAGAATCATCAAATCAAGCACAAAAATGCATGAATACACAAAGGAGAATGGCAGAAACATACTCACAATGAACGGATCTTGCAACGCAAAGAACACAAGCCTTCAAGATCCCTCAAAAGCTCACGGCAGCAACTCCCTTTGGCAGTGGACTGCACTGTGGTGGGTGGTGTGGCTCCTCCAAGATTCGGCCATTGAAGACTCCATTGAAACTCCAAGCTTTGTGATTCCAAGCTCACGAAATCGTTTCCCTATCACCTTGTATGCCTCCTAGAGTGTGCTAGCACCTTGATCTTGCAACAAAATCATGTCTCAACCTTCTCCATCACTCACGGTTTTGTAGAAAAACAGAAGGAATAAGAGGACTTGAGATCGTGAGAGAGAAGAGCATTTTGGCTCCATTTTTGGCACCCAAAAACGTGAAGAGAGAGAGAGAGAAAATAATAAAGTTTATTAGGTTTTATATTTCCAAAATAATTAACCATTTACCATTTTTAATTTCACAAAAGTCAAGCATTAAATGCTTGCATCAACTCACATCATCTCACATCAATCAATCAATCAATTTTCACATCACTCAAAGTGACATGTGATTTGACGCTTGATGTGACTAATGATTTGATGCTTGATTTGACTTGCGTGCCGCACTCGAATTCGAAATGTGAATGCCCTCGCAAATAATCCCGGGCTCGGGTTCGCTAATTCCAAATTAACGAATTTTTCGTTGCGATGCAATTAAACGATTATGCCAAGCGAAATCACTATTTACGTCGCTAACGAATTAATTCTAAATTAATTCGTTCGCCCGAATTAAAATCTAATTTTAATTCCGCGTCGAAATCCAATTTCATATAATATATCAAATATATTATTTTAATCGATTAATTCCAAATTAATCGTTCTCTCTCTTTAATTAATATTTTATCCCAGATAAAATATCTCTGTAATTAATCCCAGATTAATTTTCTCTCTCATCTAATTAATCCAAGATTAATAAAGTGCGAGTCATACATCATCGGTGAATCTACGGGAAGCGACCCATGAGATCCCCGGATATGTTGGCAGTAAATACGGTCGTCGGACTATCCGAACACGTAAGTACCTCGTAATACGTTTATACCGATTTACAAGACAAGGTTGGCTTCTAGAAAAGCGTCATGCCTACCCAATTCTCTAGAAATATGCTTACAGGAATAAGCGATCTATATCAAGCGTAGTATACCGTAGTATTGTGTATGTCGATCCAGTATCGGATGTTCACGTGCTAGCCCTGGGGCTGGAATTGTGTCTGCCCCATACGAAGCACATATCGGATGTCTGGCAACTAGTCTCTATAATCGGATATACATGACCTAGTCATAATATCCCGATAGCTCGAGCATTTAAGAGAATGAGTTCCGTATCCTATGTGACCATCATCTCCATATGACTGGAGTGATACTTCCGTCTTAACATCACACCCAATACACTATGATTCTCAATATACCTAGCATTGGCATACACAGAACCTGTTAAAGCCTTGGACGACCGCAACCAAAGTATATTGATTGTCTCAAGTATTAGCGGTGCAAGTCTCATGTTAAGACCAAATACACCTACCCTGATTGCAGACTCCCATAGACACATTGTCATACTACCAATAGGATTCCGCAGGGGTCTATCCAGAGCGAAGCTGTTTCCCGTACCGTCAGTAAAACACAACCTCCTATTACACTTGCGTGAGTATCCTATACCCAAATATATGAGAACTATGTCGTCGTGCCCTCACAACGCGCACAAGTGTAATACTAATCTTTTACGTATTATCGATGTCCAATCTCGATAATACTCTGAATAGGGATATTTAATGATTTATCCTTCGTGGACTAATACTGTCTCATATCATTCTCAGTCCATGAACAAATCACAGGGACCTCCTATCATTAATATATCTAGGTGATCTAATCACAAATGATAAGAGTGCAATCTCCTTTGTCACATAGTTAATTTGTACAACAACACCGTGATCTGTACAAATGGTGACGCTATGGGTCATAATTATCCAACAATCTCCCACTTGGCCTATAGCCAGTCACTCGAGTGTCTGACACCCGAACCATGTACGGTTGGCTCAAACTGCTGAGAAAAAGTTGTCGTCTGCAGATTTGTATGAATATCATCTGATGCGATTTATTTGATCATCACATCGCCACGATGTATGATCCAAACGAATCAGATGAATATCGAAGTATTTATCTAGATCGTTGATAGACCATTAATTCTTTAGCATGTGCTGACACCTAGCTCAGCTGCTAACAGAACTGTATCTAATCTAATTAGATTTGTTATCGACCCAAATGGCTTCTATTGCTGCCTCAGCTGCAGCAATAACCCACATTTGTTGTTTATTCGGTAACAATATCTTGCTTGGAAGATTTCCAGCTCACTGTACCGTTATACTAACTGTATAGTACCGTTTTGCGACTTATAGTCGTTTTTCATGAAAGCCAAGCTTTCACTTATTATATTATGGGAATATCATTTCCAAGAAATGATATATCATCATTACTTAGGACATTCACTGTCAGTGCGCTCCCACTAACCTCCTTATATACACAAGAATTATTTTCGTTTTGAATCAAATCATACACTATTATGATTACATCAAAACGACAGTTCCAAGAACCTAATGCTTGCTTCAATCCATCTATGGATCGAATAACCTGCAAACCTAGTTTGCTTGTTATGGTTCGACAAAACCGTCAGGATGTGTAAACATCCTCCGAAAGGTTTCGTTAAGGAAAGCAGTTTTCCCATTCAGCTGCCATATTTCACAAATGAAACGTGCAGCTTAAGCAAGCATTATCCAAATGGATTTACCGTGGCAACAGTTAAAAGGTTTCGTCGTGATCAACACAATATTGATAACTCTACCTTTTCGCTACAAGCCTAGCTTAGTACGTTGGTATGTTGCCTTCCATGTATGTCTTCCTTGAAGACTTATTTAGTACCAATAGGCACAATGCCTTGCGGTACATCAACTAGTATCCAAACATAGTTGGTATAGATGGAATCCACTTCGGATTTTATGGCACTTTGCCATAATGGGGAGTCGATACCTTGTATCACTTCCTCATACGTAGTCTATTCGTGTTCCTCAAAAGATTGACATCCTTACGAGGTAAGATCAGAAACCCATTCCCCAGGTTGTTTTCTGATTCTCTCAGACCTACGCGGTTCTTGTGTATTCGAAGATTATTGGAATAGTTTCATCCTTGATGAACTATTTGTGTTCCATTAGGACTCGCTGCCGGGAATAGTATTACTCCGATTTTCATCGAGTTTTACTATCCTCCCACTTACCACTGCATATCGGTATTCCTCTTAGGAAAACCGCATGGTGAGCAACAATCTAATTGTTCTCTCGTGAGTTGTATAAGTACAATACTTATGGTATCCCTAGGATAACCTACAATTGGCACTTATCCAATTTGGGTTTTAGTTTGGTATCAACCAAACATATGCGTAGCATACCCAAATATTCAGGAATGAGAAACCTGGTTTCTTTCCAGTTCATATCTAATATGTTATCTGTCAAACAGATATTTATGGAACCTTATTCAAAATAAGTTATGCACTGTTTAGCGTATCCGTTGAAGGAAATGGTAGCTCAGAGCGACTCATGATTAACCTTATCATGTCCAACAAAATTCGGTCTTTCATTTCGGACACACCGTCAAACTGACGTGTTCTGGGAGGAGTCATCATTGAAAGAATACTATACTCTTTCAAGTATATGAGAAACTTATTGCTTAAGTATTTTCCATCACGGTCTTACCGTGACAGTTTAATACTTTAGCCGATCTTTTTGTCTATTTCGTGTCGAAACTGTGAAAGTTTCCGATTTATTTTCAAAAGAAACACATAACCAAACGCGATGCCACATCCATAAAGGTCACGAAATATTCATATCCACATCTAGCCTAGCTAGACATGGGCCCACTTGTTTCACTATGAACTAGGGCTAACAGATCTGTGGAATTTGTACTTTTACCAAGTAAATCGTGTTTTAGGCACTTTGCCCAATAAACTAGATTCGTAGACTTTATTTGATTAGAATCAAATTAGTCATAGTACCCACTCTTCAAAAGTATGGATATACGAGTCTTGTTTAAATTGTGTCCCAGACAACAATGCCACATACAAGTTTCAACCTGATCAAATCAGTTTGAGCTATTAGTTTGTCATGTTATACGTGTGAGATTTATTTATATTCTAAATATAAATACTGTTATTCACATCTAATGTGTTTATCTCAATATCATCTTTATATAATAAAACACTTTAGTGTTCTAGAATATAAAGGTACACCCGCAGCGGGTTATACGCGATATAGAGATAATGTTTCTAGTCAAACTAGTTACATTATAATAGTTTCCTAATTTACGTACTTACCCAAGGGTAGTTCCTAAACTTAGGTATCTACGGTTAAAACAGCGACTTTCGTCTCGTTTTCAATTCACAGATTAATCTCTATTGAAGTCAGTATCCTGTTCAAAACAGATTCTGAACATCAATATATATATTTATGTATCACAGTAAGTATTTAAAATCCAATTTTAATACTAGTTGTGAACATATTTATGACAATCATATTTGAAGTCAGAGCCTTGCTCGTCTTCAATTCCTTCTTGGGATATGTCCTTTTATCTTCCCAGAAGATTATAATGATTTTGCCTTTCCCCCATTTCCACACTCCAGAAGCTTTTGGCCAAGCCTTGGCATTCTGGAATATCGAAGTAAAATGCGCCTGCGCTACTTGCATTATTGCAAACTTTGGCTTTGTCTCCTTGAGTATAGCCATTAACTCTCCAAGAGTTTACTATTGCAATAAAAGTACTTCTAAGATCTAATCTATGAAGATCCTTTAATTTCTTTATCAAATTATAAGGATCTAATCCTTAGTTTTGAATAAGAAATTAAGGAGTCTTTGACAAGTATAATGGATTAAGCATTTAAATTATCATTACATGAATATTCCAAATATCATGTTCCACTTATTTGCTTAACTCCGAGCTTAGGCTTAATATGTTATTTTATCAAATAAAGTAACTTATTATTTTCCAGGACCATCCTGAAATTATTCCCAATTTTGAAAATTAAAGTCGTTTAAATACATTTTTACCCAGGATTATGTTTTAAACACTAATGTTTTCAATTATATCTTGATTCTAATAGTCCAACTATTTAATCAACGATTTGTGGTACTATATATTATAATGATTATTATAGTCCAACTATACAATCAAATATAATTTAAATTAATTAACCTCAATTATATTGATTACTATAGTCCAACTATAAAATCAACTATAAATTGAAATTAATTAATTCAAATATATTGATTACTATAATCCAATTATATAATCAACTATAATACAGTCCAACTGTTTATTAAAAAACAACAATTTAAATATTAGTCCAACTAACATTTAATTTAACGATGAAATAATTTGAATGAGCGCGTATGGCAAGTAATTAAACGAATATTGCAAATTCAATTCTTGCCTCCCATTATTTTTCGGCGAGCCTCTAACCCTCTGTCGAGTACTCGGGAAACCGCGTTTCCTAGTGGGCTAGGATCCCGTTAAATATCACACAATCTTGACTTTGGCCAACAAATTGTATGATAATTAACTAGGTAGATCTCTAAGATCAATTGGATCCAATCCAATTCCTAGATCCGGTAGGGGGACATCCAAGTAAAAAACATATATCTTATATATGCCAATACATCCAATGTATTACCTAACCTTTTTCCTCTGAATCAACTAAGCCTTGGCTTTGGCATAACAAACTTAGTGATCCCAGTCAAGCGCGACCCATTGACCATGGAAAGCTTCGTAATCAATGTCGATGGACAAGAAGTGGTCTTGACTTTGGCCAACAAACCACAACTTGGACAAGACACTGATATGGAACAAAGCCTTTGTGATTCAAACACATATTCGACAGACAGAGGCCTTGACTTTGGCCAACAAGCCAATGCCAGTCTCGGATCTTGAGTGAGAATCACTCAATGGAAGGAAAAACGCTTAATATTTGTGAGGGTTTTTCGCGTGCAAATTGGCAACCAATTTATTATCTTTGTTAAGGTCTCATTATCATACACCCTTAAACATGCATTCTAAACACATAATAAAGCACATATGAATAAAATAATAATGATATGCGGATGGATACTTTACATTGATCCTAGATCAAATCTCTCTTTCTCTCTCCCGCTAGCACAAATATTTCTTCTACCCGTTACACTACACTTCTAAAGAAACCTCATTTACATTGAGGGGAATAGGTGAGAAGAGAAATACAATGAGAAATGAGATAATAGGCTGGACACGCAGGTCCAATTAATAAATCAAATTTATTACAACAATTTCTAAAATTGCCTAACCCATCTAATATCCATCTGATATACATTATTCATGCATCGCAACCATGTATTCACACAAGCATGTTATCAATCAATCTAATCAAATTAATTAATCTGATAATTAGTGATCATCCAATGTTCAAACAATGATTTGATTTTGCTCGAGTCAAACTCGTTTTGCGAATAAGTACTCAAAGTACGAATTCTCGAATTAAATTAAACTACATAATTAAATCCAATTCAATTTGTATTTAATACTAATTCACTATTTAATTCCAAATTAAATATTACACTTTATTAATAAACCTTTTACGATTTAAATTCCAAATTCAATCGTTACGGGTCTCAAAGCCCGATTAACATCCAATGTTTATTTAATTAAAGTCCAATGGGCTTTTAATTAATTTCTTAAGGCGTGGACTTTTGGTCAACTCGGATCAAACCCAATAACCAAAATCCAATCCGGGATTTACCCCATAAGCCTAGAAATCAATTTTGGCCCATTAGGCCCAATAAAATAATTACGGTCCATTAAGTCATAATTGGACTTTATGGATGGGATTTTGGGCCCAATTGGATCCAACCAAATTGGCCTAAACCTAACTTGGTACAACCAAGCCCAAAAGCCCAATTACAACCTATAAGGCCCAAATCCAATTTCAAGCCCAATTAATTAACTTATAAAATTCCAAATTCCACAATTAATTAACCTAAGTGTAATACACAATTAATCACCCAATTAACATTTCTAAAACATCAATTAGCCTAATTAATCTTGCACTTTAACATCAAATAGTGTCCAACACAATTCAATCAAAATCAAACCCATTTTCATGCTTCTTTATTCTCGGTAATTATGGTTTTTTCATTCCGATTTGGTTTCAATCCAATTGAATCCACAATCATCATTTCCCAAATCATTTCAACTCATCCAATGAATCAAAATCAAAAAACACCATGAATTTTGTATCACTTAAGATTCGGCCAAGCCCTAAGAATTTGGGGAAATTTGTCCAATTCAAAATTCAATCCAATTAAACCTCAAATCAACATTACCCAATTATTTTAAGTCATCCAATGATCAAAAAACAAAAAAATCACCAAGATCTTATGGCTTATCATTTTCGGCCAACACCAAAACTTTTGGGGAAAATTGATCCAATCCAATTTTCTTGAAATTGATCATGCACAACTTCAATTCAACCTCATTCAAGCATACTTAATCAAACAATTTAACCAATTGATGCTCAAATCGATTTTGCCCAATTTTAAACCCTAAAATTTTCATGCTTGATATAAGCTCAAGATACCATTGTTGTTTTCTAATTAGGTCCCAAGAATCATCAAATCAAGCACAAAAACGCATGAATACACAAAGGAGAATGGCGGAAACATACTCACAATGAACGGATCTTGCGACGTGAAGAACACAAGCCTTCAAGCTCCCTCAAAAGCTCACGGCAGCAGCTCCCTTTGGCAGTGGACTCCACGGTGGTGGGTGGTGTGGCTCCTCCAAGATTCGGCCATTGAAGACTCCATTGAAGCTCCAAGCTTTGTGATTCCAAGCACACGAAATCATTTCTCTATCACCTTGTATGCCTCCTAGAGTGTGCTAGCACCTTGATCTTGCAACAAAATCATGTCTCAACCTTCTCCATCACTCACGGTTTTGCAGAAAAACAGAAGGAAGAAGAGGACTTGAGACCGTGAGAGAGAATAGCATTTTGGCTCCATTTTTGGCACCCAAAAACGTGAAGAGAGAGAGAGAAAATAATAAAGTGTATTAGGTTTTATATTTCCAAAATAATGAACCATTTACCACTTTTAATTTCACAAAAGTCAAGCTTTAAATGCTTGCATCAACTCACATCATCTCACATCAATCAATCAATTAATTGTCACATCACTCAAAGTGACATGTGATTTGACGCTTGATGTGACTAATGATTTGACTTGCGTGCCGCACTCGAATTCGAAATGAGAGTGCGCTCGTAAATAATATCGGGCTCGGGTTCGCTAATTCCAAATTAACGAATTTTCCGTTACGACACAATTAAATGATTATGACTAGCGAAATCACTATTCACATCGCTAATGAATTAATTCGTTCGCCCGAATTAAAATCTAATTTTAATTCAGCGTCGAAATCCAATTTCGTATAATATATCAAATATATTATTTTAATCGATTAATTCCAAATTAATCGTTCTCTCTCTTTAATTAATATATTATCACAGATAAAATATCTCCGTAATTAATCCCAGATTAATTTTCTCTCTCATCTAATTAATCCCAGATTAATAAAGTGCGAGTCATACATCATCGGTGAATCTTCGGGAAGCGACCCATGAGATCCCTGGATATGTTAGCAGTAAATATGGTCGTCGGACTATCCAAACACGTAAATACCTCATACTACGTTTATACCGATTTACAAGAAAAGGTTGGCTTCTAGCAAAGCGCCATGCCTACCCAATTCTCCAGAAATATGCTTACAGGAATAAGCAATCTATATCAAGCGTAGTATACCGTAGTATTGTGTATGTCGATCCAGTATCGGATGTTCACGTGCTAGGCCTGGGGCTGGAATTGTGTCTGCCCCGTACGAAGCACATATCGGATGTCTGGCAACTAGTATCTATAATCGGATATACATGACCTAGTCATAATATCCCGATAGCTCGAGCATTTAAGAGAACGATTTTCGTATCCTATGTGACCATCATCTCCATATGACTGGAGTGATACTTCCGTCTTAACATCACACCCAATACACTACGATTCTCAATATACCCAGCATTGACGTACACAGAACCTGTTAAAGCCCTGGACGACCGCAAGCAAAGTATATTGATTGTCGCAAGTATTAGCGGTGCAAGTCTCAGGTTAAGACCAAATACACCTACCCTGATTACAGACTCCCATAGACACATAGTCATACTACCAATGGGATTAAGCAGGGGTCTATCCAGAGCGAAGCTGTTTCCCGTACCATCGGTAAAACACAACCTCCTGTTACACTTGCGTGAGTATCCTATACCCAAATATATGAGAACTATGCCATCGTGCCCTCACAACGCGCACAAGTGTAATACTAATCTTTTACGTATTATCGATGTCCAATCTCGATAATACTCTGACTAGAGATATTTAATGATTTATCCTTCGTGGACTGATACTGTCTCATATCATTCTCAGTCCAGGAACAAATCACAGGGACCTCCTATCATTTATATATCTAGGTGATCTAATCACAAATGATAAGAGTGCAATCTCCTTTGACACATAGTTAATTTGTACAACAACACCGTGATCTGTACAAATAGTGACGCTATGGGTCATAATTGTCCAACATGGATGCGTTGAGGGTAAGAAGTAATCGGGTGAGTTGGTACCGAATTGTTTGGTTTCCAAAGGCCATTCCAAGACATGCTTTCATGATTTGGCTCACGATTCAAGGAGGCCTTTATACTCAAGATCGGTTAATGGCTTTTGGCATTTCAGGTTGTTCTATGTGTGTGCTTTGTGGTCATTCGGGGTAGGATAGAGATCATCTCTTCTTCAAGTGTTCATTTGCTTCTCAGATATGGTCGTCTATTTTGGCTAAATGTGGTATGGATTGGTGCTCTCGTGACTGGATGCAGATTATTATGTGGATGGAGCAGTATAATAGTGGATCTTTGTGTCATTTACTTGTTCGATTATCCTTTGCCGCTGCAGTTTACTTCATATGGAAGGAGAGGAATGCTCGACTACATGACGAGTCTCATAGTCCATATAGAGTTATCTTGAACAATATTATGTTTACTGTACGGACTCATTCTAGTTTGTCAAGAAAGGTGAAGCTTTCATATGATAATAGGTGGCTTCAACAATCTTGGCAACTATCCGACAATATTTTTTGATTTTATTTTGCTTGTCTTGAGCCTAATTGGCTTTTGTTCTGTAGCTAGGAAGACCTGTCTTCCTTAGCTCTAAGGGGTATGCCCATGTGCTTTTGTTATTTGTTTGGTTAATATACTTACTTTATCCAAACAAATATACTTACTTTGATCGGCTATAGGATGTACAGATAACAAAAATTTTGATCCTTTGTGTTGTGCTCCAAGCTCCTCTCTTTATGAATGGTTTAGCTCCAAGCTTGAACTTGGAATTCCAAACTCTTGGATAGGTTTCCCTAATACCTTTGAATGACCCATTTGATGTGCTAGCAACCAAGATTTTTGAAGCAAAAATAACTTACCATGAACCCTAGGCTCACGGCAATGGAGAGTGAGAGAGGGAGAGTGCAATCGGCCAAACCCTCTTTTTTGAAAGAGAGAGATGTATTTGTTACTTGTGTAATTGTAATTCAAAAAATCAATTACCTATTACCAAAATTAAAGTTGGTAAAAGTCATTCCAAATGACATAAAGTAAGCTTGTGTGTTTTACAAGCTTCCATCAACCACCAACTTCCATCAACCAAAAAGTAAACAAAGTTGACTAGTGATGTGACTTGTGGGCCCCACTTAAATTCAAAATCCGAGTGGGCCCGCTAAACACATTTCGGGCTCGGGTTCATTAATTCCGAATTAACGAATTTTCCGTTGTGACTTAATTAAATCAAATTTAATTAAATAATAGTGCCTTGCAAACTTATTACGAAAGTCGCTTACGAATTAATTCTAAATTAATTCGTTCACCCGAATTAAAATCCAATTTTAATTCCGCTTTGAAATCAAATTTCATTTAATATATCGAATATATTATTTTATCGATTAATTCTAAATTAATCGTTCTCTCTCTTCTATTCGAATTTTATCCCAGATAAAATTCTCGCCGTAATTAATCCTAGATTAATTTTCTCTCGCTTATAATTAATCCAGATTAATTCTATTCCAGTCAAACGTCATCGGTGCATCTTCGGGAAGTGACCCATGAGATCCCTGGATATGTTGGCAGTAAATCCGGTTATCGGACTATCCGAATACGTGCGTACCCATTACCACGTTCTTACCGATTTACAAGACATGGTTGGCTTCAGCAAAGCACCGTGCCTACCCAATTCTCCAGAAATATTCTTTTAAGGAATATGTAATCTTTGTCAGGCATAATATACGTAGTATTGCGTATTACGATCCAGTATCGATATCACATGCTAGGCCTAGAGCTGGAATTGTGTCAGCCCCATACGAAGCATATATCGGATCTTTGGTAACTAGTCTCTATAATTGGATAATCATGACCTAGTAATATTATCCCGATGACTGCAGTACTTAAGAGTGATAGTTACGTATCATACGTGATCATAATCTCCATATGACTGAAGTGATACTTCCATCTTGACATCACACCCAATATACTACGATTCCCAGTATTCCCAGAAGAGGCGTACACAGAGCCTGTTAAAGCCCCGGACGACCAAAACCAAAGTATACTGATTGTTGCAAGTATTAGCAATGCAAGTCTTAGGTTAAGACCAAATACGCCTACCCTGATTCAGATTCCCATAGACACATAGTCATACTACCAAAGGGATTCCGATGGGTCTATCCAGAGCGAAGCTGTTTCCGTACCATCGGTAAATAGAACCTCCTATTACACTTGCATGAGTATCCAATACCCAAATATATGAGAACTATGCAGTTACGCTTCCATAACACGCATAAATGTAATACTAGTCTATTCCGTATTATCGATGTCCAGTCTCGATAATACTACGACTAGGGATATTTAATGATTGAAGCTTAGTAGATTAATATTGTCTCATATCTTTTTAATCTGGTACTAATCATATGGACTTTTATCATTTATATATTTTGGTTATCTAATTACAAATGATAAAAGAGAATTTTCCTTTGTCATATAGTTTATTTGTACAACAACACCATGTTATGTACAAATAGTGATGATATGGGTCATAATTGTCCAACATGGACTTCATGACTTGTAACTAACCACTCCAAGTACTATTACTATCCCTTAATGTTTCTCATATTTAAAATGTTATATCATGATAGTTCTCCTCTGGCGATCCTTTCGGTTGACTAAGATTTGTTTCTTTGCTAGTTCAAGTACGGTTACTAGCTTTATGCTGACTAATCTTTCTTTGCTTACTTTTACTCTAGAATGCTCCACCTTCACTTATCTCTCAAATCTTATCCTGTTAAGAGTTGTCCCAATCTCAATAATTCTGGTATTCTTAGTTTCCTTGATCGTCTCTAAGATGTACTTAGTCTCTTCTTGAATTATCCCATATATTATGCTTAATAGTGCATTACGAAAAGAATATATGGATCATTATCATCCATCTTTCTCCTTTTACTTATACGATAAAACTTGCTTTTTTTTTCGTAGCACTAACGAAAATTATCTTGTCATTATACACCTTTGTCATTGTTTGTCTGATATCTATTTTATTATCATCCTATATTCACAATTTTAGCTCTACATATCACTTGATACCCTTCATGTCTTCTTTCTTATTCATAACTATTCATGGAATTGTTGGTTCCTCTGAATCCGTCTTTAGAGTAAAAATCAGGGTCCATCTTTTCTACTATTGTGTAACGAGGGTTGGGATGGTGGGGTTGAGTCTTGACGTCTTACTGCTGGTAGTGATCTCAATAGCTTCTCATTCCATGGTTGTATCCATTGTTTACTTATAACCCTATAACTTTCCGTGTTTACATATTTGGCTTAACTCTCATACTGATATTCTTCTGCTAAATATTTCTTGAGTTTCCTGCTTCAATTTCACTCTTAATTCTTTTCTGACTATCAATCATACTACCTCTTTTAGAGTCATGCTCTTTAAAAGCTCAATTATACTTCCTCTGTATTTCTTTTCACTAGTCGCTGTTGTTTGAACGTTTGCAATCATTGCTTACTCTCTGAGTCCTACTATACTTCCTCAATTATTTCTTCTTATGAAGTTTACTCCATTTACTTAGATTTTCTTCTCATTTCAATTCCTTGAATTTCTTTCGTCTCTACTCTCCTGAAAACTCCAACAACTTTGATTGCCAGGATACCTATATTAACTCCTTTAGTACAGCTTCCATTCTCTTACTAGCTCTTCTTTTACAATACAATGAGACTCTTATATATTACTTATGCTGCATTCCTGAGAATTTTCCTCTTTGGTTTCTTACTATTTTGAGTCTTTGTCTCCTTAAGGTTTCTAATTAATAATGATTCCTATATTTGGCTCGACTCACCATGACTTCAGACTATCCTTTCTCTTATTTCTTATCTATGCTCTATTGTATTCAATGGTTTGGTAGTCTAACTATCTCGTGGTCTATCTATTCTATCTGATGATATTCTTTACTTATTCAAGTTTTTACTAAACTCTAAGTGGAGAGGTAAACTCCGGCTTTTCTTGATGATCTAGAAAATACATATTTTTGTCAACTATTCAACTCCAACGATGGTCTGATTGGATGCTTATACCCCTATTAGGTGTTGGAACTACTGGACATAAAATTTATCGCTTATACTATCTGAATCTTCGGTGACTACTCAAAGTCTTATGATTTCTGTAATTTTGATTAACTATGATGAGGTCCCCATTTACATTACCGTCTCATGTCTTATTATACGGAACTTCCTTTTTGCTTCCCGTAGCTTTCTTTATTATTTGTTTGCATAACTAATTCTTCAGCTCCATATTGTGCCTCCAAGACTAGTACTGGCTTACTCTCATTGATTTCTTCCTAGGTTTATGCTCTTTGTTCCTGCTATAGGCTAAAGCTACACCGTATAATCTTACTATTCATACTATTATTCTTTGTTAACTTCCGATTGTCTCCCATCTCATAAATCTGTCATTTTTAAACTTTCAAGAATCTATATTAGTATTGCACCAATCTATGGATTTTCGCAGGTATTTCTAACTCATCCACTTGGCATAAATCAGGTTCTTTCTTTTCTATCTCTTGAATCCTTCTTAGTTCTTCCCTGGGTGGCCTATCATTCTGTGTTTTATGTTCCTGACATAGGTTAAATCTTCGTCGAATTTCCTTACAGTTATCTTTATCTCGGCTGGTATAGGGTGGAGTAGGAATCTAAGTCTCAATTGGTGTCGACGTCATTGTTTCTAATACTTTATTCCATGGTAGAGTCTATTACTCATGTAAGGTAGGTATGAGATAGACTCCGTTAGGGCCGCTTCTTTGACTAGAATAGCTGAGCGATGAAGATCTTGATAAGTCGGATCTTATCATATATCAATTTCTTTGGTTAAGGTAACTAGTCACTTATCTTAACGTCTTTTATTTTTTACTTGCTCATGGATCTAGGTTTGGGTATCTAGAACTTCTACATCTTTTGTGATAGCTTGATTTTTACCGAAATGTCCATTGACTAATCATGATCTTTACTTCTCTTCTTTTTCTGACTATTTTCGCTATTCGGGAGAAACTTGCTATCTATAAGAGATATTAAAAGTTATTGGGTCTAGCTAAAGAAGCTTTCTAATGAGAAAAGGAATTTTAACAGAAAAGAAGGAATCTTAATCAGGTTTACTCAACATTTTACTCTTGTTCAAACTTGCTATATTCTCCTTAGTACTAAGGTTCTGTACCTTCTTACTTATTTGTTTCTATATCTTTACCTTTATATGATTCTGATTGCTTAAACATCTATGTCTTTATCCTTTACCTTTCTTTCTAGCTTTTTCTTTCTCTTTCTACTTCTCTGGGTGGGTATCCTTAGGATTTTACAATTTCACTATGTCTCTTTACTTTTCCTATCTCTGGCTGCTTAACTATACATATCTCCTCACTTCTTATAGCTTTCTCTTCCCACTCTCTAGGGTAACTTTTCTTAGTACCGAATTTTCTGGTTCATAGCTAAATTTGAACTTTTACTAATATGTCAGGAAGATTACAAAAAGGCTCTTCAAATAATATAATTGTTTATAAGGAAAGATACTTAAATAGCTCAAGAACTCTTACTAACCTGTCTATAGAATTTTTAGGACGTACTCGAGGATCAGATACTAGAGAGGTAGTTCCTCGCATACAGGTATCCAAGACATACTGCTTATACAAGACCCATCACTCTGCCCACTACAGTCATTGACTCCCTAGACTATACTCTGATATCATCTTTATAACATCCCCGATCTGGGAGATGTTACCGGCAGGGAATAGACAGTTCTATTCCCCTAAGCCTCTGACTTCTGACATATGCTATTATTATCTCACATAAAAATTCATGCATGTGACCATTGCCCAACTCATCAATCATGAATCTATAACACTTTTAATACTACATATTATGCTTTAATACATATTACAACTCTGAAAATGATTATTAAAATGTAATGTATAAGAAATCTTTACTATAGAAGATATATGTTACATGTCACTTCCTGACTCTAACTAAACTGATCTTTGTTTCTAACTTGACTTGGTGAACTCCATACACTAGAGACTGTTATTAGTATCGATCCCCCCGAGCTCATCCTCCAAGAACCTGTAAAACAAATCACTTAGAGTGGGGGAGTATTAGATCATTTGAACGATCTAAGTGAGTGGACGATTTAAAAGAAAAATTGAAATATTGTTCTGAAAATGGTTTTAAAACCAAAGTTCAGAAATAACTTACTATGAAACACTTTTTCTAGGTTGAAAACACTGACCTCTTTTCTGAAAATCTTGTCTGAAATCTCTTTTGTAAAACTTATCTTTTCTGAAAGTCTCTTTTATAAACTGAAAACAACTTTTTTATTTATGGAAAACTTTTCTAAAACCTGCTTTTCTGGAAATCTCTTATAAACTGCTTTTCCTAAAAAACTTTATTTCTAGAAAACCTTTTTCTGGAACTTTTCTGAAAACTGTTTCTAAAAACTGGTCTCTGTCTCTGAAAACCTGACGTATTGGGGAGTTTCGTATCATCGTCCCCCCAAACGCCTAACTAGAGCCAGGAATGCAAATTCATGACTTTGGGGCGTTACGTATCGTCGTCCCCCAAAGCATGCCACTCATGGCCCTGAAACTAGTGGTCTTGGGGCGTTACGTATCGCAGTCCCCCAAGAAACTGAACTAGAATTGGGGGTGCAGATATATGCTACCCTCCAAGCTCTGAAATTAGGATCTATGGGCATCTGTCATCCCTAGTCCTGAACTAGGATCTGGGGTCATTACGTATCGCCATCCCCTCAGTCCTCTACATATGCACATGTCCTCTTCGTCAATTCCATATCTGTGACAAGTTACATACGGAGGTGGGTTTTTCCCCACTAAAACATAAAAAGTCATGCAACATATTTTCAAAACTGTACAAAACATATCGTTTAATAAAATACTGAAATCAAATATGGCTAACGCCCTATGTGCTTGAAAAAGTAAGTCTCAATTCATAAAGAATAAATAAAAATAAAATCAACTTGAAAAGAGAAGTGTACACTCACTGGTTTAGAATCTGACTAGCATTGATTACTATGCCGAAGAGAATTATGGTTCCTGCGATGATCTACATTTGATAAATTAGATTAGAAATGGACTAAGAAACGTACTACGGAATAAGGCTAAATTTACTTATTTAAGTGGTTGATATCACTCCGATAGGTATCATACTAATATCAAGATGTAGTCTACGTATACGAGCTGATACGAGACCCTTAGGGTGGTCTCTAACATACTAGGGTGAAACCTGAATGGTTTAAAACTGATTTGGGGAAGTTCTAGTCTTCGCGTCGCGAACCAATTCCAGAAAAGTTTGCATAAATTTTTCCAGTTCGCGTCGCGACGTAAGTCTTTGCATGTCACGAAGCAAAAAATCCAAGAATGAATCAGTCAAAAATCTTCAACGCGCGTTGCGACGTGACCACTTGGGTGTCGTGATGCGGGACTGATTTCCGGGGTTCTTCACTTGCTTTCTCAATCAATCTTACCCATATTCATCCCCAATGCTTCCATACAAAATCCAATACACAATCCATCTTATTACACTTCAATTTTACATACTCTAAACCACAATCTCATCATCAATTAACTCTTAATCTATTTATTTTGTTTCTTTAACCCAATAATCAAGATTCCCAAATTTTGGATATTTCATCATACCATATAATTCTTTGTTTACTAAACACTTAAAAGTATCCCCTAGCTTGCCAATTTCTCTAACATGGCTCCAAATTTTGGGTCAAGTGAGTCTAACCTCCTTTCTTGATGTTTTATTCATCTTCCAAGTTTTCCATGATTGATAAGCCTTTTCTCTATTTCTTTTTTTCTTCTTCTTATTCCTTTTCTTATTCTTATTCTTCTTATTTTTCTCTTTTTCTTTTTCTTCTTCTTCTTCCTTTCTTTCCCATGTTTTCTTCTTCATTTTCTCTTCTAATTTTTGTGAAATTGTGAATAGTGTTCCCCTTATATCTAGGGGTTATTTGAAATTTGGATTAATGAAGAAAATTGTAGAAAAGTTAAGAAAGTTTGAGACTCTTGTAGATAACTCCACGGTACTATTCATCCAGATTTTTGACTTGTATTTCTGACTTGTTTATGGTCCAAATATGGAAAAATATTCAACAAGAAAGTTGTAGGTCTCGATCTCATCTTTCTGATGATATAAAATTCATAAAAATTGGAGTTCGTATGATAATGTTACGGCCCAAATTCCATGGGCTATCCGGAGAAGAATATTATATAGTTTCATATCAGAATTTCGAGGAATTCACCGATTGTCCCCAAAGTCATTCCATGAATGTATATATACTCAAACATAATATATATTATGTAACACTCATCTCACGATGTAACAGTAGTCGAATTTACGGTCGTTACATCGTAAGACTTGATTATGGTATCAAATATTATGTTCCAAGATTGATATGGTTGCTTGAGTCTATAAATGGACATCTGTTGTTTGCAAACCTTTTTCTCTTGACCTTGGGTTATGAATGTTGGACAATTATGACCCATATCATCACTATTTGTACAGAATATGGTGTTGTTGTACAAATTAACTATGTGACAAAGGAAATTGCTCTTTTATCATTTGTAATTGGATTATCGGGATATATAAATGATAAAAGTCCATATGATTAGTTCTGGATTAATACGATATGAGACAATATTAATCCATTAAGGTTAATCATTAAATATCCCTAGTCGTAGTATTATCAAGATTGGACATCGATAATGCGAAATAGACTAGTATTACACTTATGCGTGTTATGGGAGCATAACATCATAGTTCTCATATATTTGGGTATTGGATACTCATGCAAGTGTAATAGGAGGTTGCGATGGTACGGAAACAGCTTCACTCTGGATAGACCCCTCGGAATTCCATTGGTAGTATGACTATATGTCTATGGAAGTCCGTATCAGGGTAGGTGTATTTGGTCTTAACCTGAGACTTGCATCGCTAATACTTGCGACAATCAATATACTTTGGTTTTGGTCGTCCGAGGCTTTAACAGGTTCCGTGTACGCCTCTTCTGGGTATATTGAGAATCGTAGTGTATTGGGTGTGATGTCAAGATGGAAGTATCACTTCAGCCATATGGAGATGATGATCACGTAAGATAAGGAACTGGTACTCTTGTATGCTGCAGCTATCAGGATAATATGACTAAGTCATGTTTATCCGATTATAGAGACTAGTTACCAGAGATCTGATATGTGCTTCGTACGGGGCAGACACAATTCCAGCCCCAGGCCTAGCATGTGACATCCGATACTGGATCGTAATACGCAATACTACATATACTACGCCTGACAAAGATTACATATTCGTTTACATAATATTTCTGGAGAATTGGGTAGGCACGGTGCTTTGCTAGAAGCCAACCATGTCTTGTAAATCGGTAAGGACGTGGTATTGGGTAAGCATGTATTTAAATAGTCCGATAACCGTATTTACTGCAAACATATCCATGAATCTCTTGGGTCGCTTCCCGAAGATTCACCGTTGAGATTTTACTCGAACATAAAATTAATCTGGGATTAATTATGAGAGATAAAATTAATCTGGGATTAATTGCGGCAATAAATTAATCTGAGATTAATTAAAAGAGAAAGAATTAATTTGGGATTGATTGCGTCGATAATTTATCTGGGATTAAATTGATCGAGAAGAGAGAACTCGATTAATTTGGAATTAATCGGTAAATGTAATTTAATAGTTAAATTAGATTTTACTAATTAATTTATTTAATTGGGCTAAAATAATATATTAGATATGTTAATTGAAATTAGATTTCAATGCGGGATTAAAATTGGATTTTTATTGAAGCGAACGAATTAATTTAGAATTAATTCGCGAGCGACTTACGTAATAATTTTGCTAGGCATTATTATTTAATTAAATTGGATTTAATTACGTAGCGACGGAAAATTCGTTTATTCGGAATAAATGAAACCAAGCCCGAAATGTGTTGAGCGAACCACTTGATTTTTGAATTTAAAGTGGGTCCCACCAACTTACATCAACTTGTCACTATTTGTGATGGAAGTTGTTGGGAGCTTTTATGGAAACTTGTCCAACACACTTTGTATTTTATTTTTTGGAAAAAGTATATACACCTTTTGTTTTTTGACTTTTGGTAAGTTGTTTTTAGAAAACAAATACAAAAACACAAAAAGTTTTTCTCTCTCTCCCAACCCTCTCATGGCCGAAACCTCTTGCTTCCTTGAAGGAAATTTTTTCTTTCATTTTGTTCCAAGCTAGCACTTAAAGGAGTGAATCAAGGTGATAGGAAAACTCACCCAAGGGTTTAGAACTTCATTCAAAGCTTGGAGCTTCCATGGAAATGCATAAAAAAGTCTTGAAACCCATCCGATCAAAGTAAGTTTTTTTCGCAACTCTCTTTGATTATTCGCACTTTAATCATGCTTAGTGATCTTGGGACATGTCTTGGAGACTAACAATGGTATCTAGAGCCATCCTAAGCTTGATTTAGAATTCTAGGTTTTATGGACTTTATTTGGGGTTTTTGTGTTTAGAACATAATTTCTTCAAATTGATGATTTGGTTGAGCTTATATGATGTTGAATTGGATTTGTGCATTGTTGGATTTGTGAAATATTGATTAGATCAAAAATCTCCAAATCCTATAGGTTGACCGAAAATATACCTTAGATAAGCTCATGGGAATTTTTGAAATTTGACATATTGGATGTGTTGTTGGCATGAAATGTATATTGGATGTTGATTTAATTGGATTGGAATCAAGTTGCATAATTATTTCTTGTCAAAACCGTGAGCATGAAGCATGTTATAATGAATTGTTTTGCTTCAATTTGTGTTGGACATAAATTAAAATGTAAAGTATGATTAATTGAATTAATTAGCATTTTGGAAATATTAGATTAATTGATTAATTGTACTAATTACACTTGAATTGAATTAATTTGTAATTTGGAATAATGAATTAATTTAATTATTGTATTTGGGCTTAATGGGCTTGGTTGGGCCAAGTTTGGTTTAGGATAATTGGTCTGATCCAATTGGGCCTAAAACCATTTCCTTAAAGTCCAAATATGAAAATTGGGTCTTTAAATAATTTAATTAGGCCTAATGGGCCTAAATTGATTTTGGCATAGGGTGATTCCTAATTGGGCCTTGGCATCTTGGGTTTGACCCATAATTGCCAAATCCCATGCCTAATGAATTAATTGAAAGCCCATTGGACTTTAATTGAATAATAACGGATACTAATTGGGCCTTTGAGACCCATAAAGATTGGATTTGGAATCCAAGTCTAAAAGGCACTTTTAAAAGTGTAATTATTTAATTTGGAATTAAATATGAATTAGTATTGAATATAATTTAAATTGGATTTAAAATTATAGTCGATATAATTCAAGAATACGTACTTTGAGTAATTATTCTTAAACGAGTTGGACTCACGCAAATCAAATCGTTGTTTGAACATTGGATGGTTATTAATTAAAGATTAATTAATTGGATTAGATTGATTGATAACATGCTATGTGTGAATACTTGGATGTATGTATGAATAATGTATATCGGATGGATATTAGTTTTGTGAGGACAATTTTGGAAATTGTTGTAATAAATTTAGAATTTATTAAATTGGACCTGCGTGTCCAGCATATTACCTCTTTTCTCATTGTATTTCTCTTCTCACCTATTCCCCTCAATGTAAATGAGGTTTATTTAGAAGTGTTATGTAATTGGGTAGAAGTACGAATAATGCTAGCGGGAGAGAGGAAATGGAGAGATTTATTCTAGGAACAATCTGTGAGATATCCATCCTCATATCATTATTAATTTATTTATCGCGCCTTATTATTCTTTTAGAATGCATGATTAAGGGTGTATGATGAGACCTAATCAAATCTTCACTGCATTCGGCAATTGAGAGAGAATAAAAGCATGTGCGTATTTGTTTCAAAAACAATAATAATGATATACCAAAAAAATGGATTTGGTATATGTCACCCATTTGCTTTGACTTTGGAGTGTATTACACACTTTCACCAACTCACCTAAACACATCAACCTAAAGCAACTAAAGGTGACATGTGATGTGATGGTTGATGTGACATGTGGGCCCCACTCGATTCCGAATGCGAGTGGGCCCGCAAACACTCCCGGGCTCGGGTTCGCTAATTCCGAATTAACGAACATCCGTCGCGACGTAATTATATTCGAATTTAATTAAATAATTAAGCCTAGCAAAATTACTATTCACGTCGCTAACGAATTAATTCTAAATTAACTCGTTTGCCCGAATTAAAATCTAATTTTAATTCCGCGTCGAAATCTAATTTCGAATAATATATCGAATATATTATTTTATCGATTAATTCCAAACTAATCTTTCTCTCTCTTCAAATAGTACTTTATCCAAGATAAAGTCTCTTTGCAATTAATCCCATATTAATTAAGCTCGAATCATACGTCATCGGTGAATCTTCAGGAAGCGACCCAAGAGATCCCTGGATATGTTGGTAGTAAATCCGATCGTCGGACTATCCAAACACGTACGTACCAAGTACTACATTTTTACCGATTTACTAGACAAGGTTGGCTTCTAGCAAAGCACCATGCCTATCCAATTCTCCAGAAATATTCTTAATGGAATATACGATCTATATCAGGCGTAGTGTACCGTAGTATTGCGATCCACTATCGGATGTCACGTGCAAGGCCTGGGGCTGGAATAGTGTCTGCCCCGTACGAAGCACATATCAGATATCAAGCAACTAGTCTCTTTGAATCAGATAATCATGACCTTGTCATATTATCCCGATGGTTGCAACACAATAGAGAACTAGTTCTGAATCCCTGCGTGATAATCATCTCCATATGTTTGAAGTGATATTTCCCTCTTGACATCACATCCAATACACTACGATTCTCAATAAACCCAGAAGAGGCGTACACAGAACATGTTAAAGCCCTAGACGACCAAAACCAAAGTTTACCGATTATCGCAAGTATTAGCGATGCAAGTCTCAGGTTAAGACCAAATACACCTACCCTGAAGCGGACTCCCATAGACACATATACATACTACCAATGGGATTCTGCGGGGTCTATCCAGAGCGAAGCTGTTTTCCGTACCATCGGTAAAACACAACCTCCTATCGCACTTGCATAAGTATCCAATACTTAAATATATGAGAACTATGTCGTTATGCCCTCACAACGTGCACAAGTGCAATACTAGTCTATTCCGCACTATCGATGTCCAGTCTCGACAATACTACGACTAAGGATGTTTAATGATTAAACCTTTATTGATTGATACTGTCTCATATCATCTCAATCCGGAACTAATCATAAGGACTTCTACCATTTCTATATCAAAGTAAATAAATTACGAAACTGTAAAAGGGAATTTCATTGCAACATAGTTAATTTTGTACAAAAACACAATGTCTTTTACAAACAGTGACGCTATGGGTCATAACTGTCCAACAATCTCCCACTTGGCCTATAGCCAGTCACTCAAGCATCTAATACCTGAACTATATACATGTCGCTCAAACATTTGCTGAGGAATCGCTTTCGTCACGGATCTGCCATGTTGTCATCTGATGCGACCTTCTCGACCTTCACATCGCCATGATGTATGATCTCACGAATCAGATGGAAACATCGAAGAACATGCTTGGATCGTTGATGAGACCGTGGTTCCTTAGCCTGTGTTATAGCCCCGTTATTGTCATAATACAATGGAATGAGCTCAGCTGCTAACGGAACCACTCCTAATCCAATTAGGAATTTTCGGATCCAAACTGCTTCCTTTGCTGCTTCAGCTACAGCAATGTACTCCGCTTCTGTTATTGAATCGACAACAGTCTCTTGCTTGGAAGATTTCCAGCTCACTGCTCCATTATTCAAACCAAAAATGTACCCTTATTGTGACTTACAGTCATCTTTGTCGGTTTGGAAACTTGCATCGGTATACCCAATTACCTCAAGTTCTCAATCTCCATAGATTAAGAAAGCATCATTAGTTCGTCTAAGATAATTAAGGATATTCTTAACCGCCATCCAATGACCTTCACCTGGATCGGCCTGATAGCGACTACACATGCTCAAAGCATATGAGACATCAGGTCGCGTACATATCATGGCATACATGATCGATCCGACTGCCAAGGTGAACGGTATCCGACTCATGTTGTCTCTCTCATCTTTTGTTTAGGACACATGTCCTTAGATAGATAGACACCATGTGACACTGGCAACAGTCCCCTCTTGGACTGATCCATCTTTGTATGTTTGTACGTTGCCATCCATGTCGGTCTTCTTCTTGAAGACCCATTTGCATCCAATAGGCTTTACGCCTTCTGGTGCATCAACCAGTGTCCAAACTTGGTTGGTGTACATGGGGATCCATTTCGGACTTTATGGCTTCTTGCCATAAAACGGAATCGATATCTTGTATCGCTTCCTCATACGTAGCCGGTTCATTATCCTCAATGAGATTAATATCTACATGAGGTGAGATCAGAAACCCATACCTCTCAGGTTATTTCCTGACTCTCTCCGACCTAAGCGGTCCTTGTGTAATAGAAGATTGTGGCACAGTCACATCCCGGATGGATTGTTCTTGTTCCGTTGAGGATTCTATTCCAGGAACAGTATCACTCCGATTTTCATCGAGTTCTACTTTCCTCCCACTAATCACTGCATTTAGGAATTCCTTCTCAAGGAAAACCGCATGTAGAGCAACAAATACTTTGTTCTCTCGTGGGTGATAGAAGTAATATCCTTTGGTTTCCCTAGGATATCCTACGAATAGGCATTTAACCGATTTGGGTTCAAGTTTGGTACCTTCCAAACGTTTGACGTATGCCCAACATCCCCAAATCTTCAGGAATGAGAAACTCGGTTTCTTTCTTGTCCATATTATTGGACAATTATGACCCATAGTGTCACTATTTGTACAGATCATGGTGTTGTTGTACAAATTAACTATGTGACAAAGGAGATTGCTCTCTTATCATTTGTGATTAGATCACCAAGATGTATAAATGATAGGAGGTCCCTGTGATTTGTTCCTGGATTGAGAAGATATAAGACAGTATCAATCCACGAAGGATAAATCATTAAATATCCATAGTCAGAGTATTATCGAGATTGGACATCGATAAATGCGTAAAAGACTAGTATTACACTTGTGCGCATTGTGAGGGCACAACGACATAGTTCTCATATATTTGGGTATATGATACTCATGCAAGTGTAATAGGAGGTTATGTTTTACCGATGGTACGGGAAACAGCTTCGCTCTGGATAGACCCCCTCGGAATTCCATTGGTAGTATGACTATGTGTCTATAGAAGTCCGAAATCAGGGTAGGTGTATTTGGTCTTTACCTGAGACTTGCACCGCTAATACTTACGACAATCAATATACTTTGGTTTTGGTCATCCAGGGCTTTAACAGGTTTTGTGTACGCCTCTGCTGGGTATATTGAGAATCGTAGTGTGTTGGGTGTGATGTCAAGACGGAAGTATCAATCCAGTCATAGTGGAGATGATGTCACGTAGGATACGGTACTAGTACTCTTAAGTACTGCAGTCATCGGGATATTATGACTAGGTCATGTATATCCGATTATAGAGACTAGTTACCAGACAACCGACATGTGCTTCGTACGGGCAGACACAATTCCAGTCCCAGGCCTAGCACGTGACCTCCGATACTGGATCGAGATACGCAATACTACATATACTACTCCTCATATAGATCGCTTATTTCTGTAAGAATATTTCTGGAGAATTGGGTAGGCATGGCGCTTTTCTAGAAGCCAACCTTGTCTTGTATATCGGTAAAAACGTAGTACTAGGTACTTACGTGTTCGAATAGTCCGACGACCGTACTTACTACCAACATATCCGGGGATCTCATGGGTCGCTTCCCGAAGATTTACCGATGATGTATGACTGACACTTTTATTAATCTGGGATTAATTAAAAGAGAGAGAAAATTAATCTGGGATTAATTATGGAGATATTTTATCTGGGATAAAATATCATTAAAAGAGAGATAACGATTAATTTGGAATTAATCGATAAAATAATATATTTGATATATTATACAAAATTGGATTTCGACGCGGAATTGAAATTAGATTTTAATTCGGGTGAACGAATTAATTTAGAATTAATTCGTTCGCGACGTGAATAGTGATTTTGCTAGGCATAATCATTTAATTACGTCCCAACGGAAAATTCGTTAATTTGGAATTAGTGAACCTGAGCCCGCTAGTGTTTGCGAGCGCATTCGCATTTCGAATTCGAGTGCGGAACACAAATCACATCAAGCGTCAAATCGCTAGTCACATCTAGCGTCACATCATTCGTTAATCAAGTGATAGATGTCTTTCACTTTGAGTGATTGACACCAGTCACTATTCATGAGTGATGTGAGTTGATGGAAAGCTTGAATGACATTTATTTTTATTTTAATCATTTTTATATGTTTTATTTTGATTTTTGAAATCAAATGAAGTGTATTAGATACACTTAACACATTACAACACATATCCATCTCTCTCTCTCATTGGTTCACGAATTTGGAGCCAAAATTCTTCGTCTTCTCTCTCGGCCAACATGCCATTTTTCTTCTCAAAAACTCACTGGTTTGACCGTGAAAATGGAGGAAAAAGGGAAGCAAAGTTTGATGTTTTTGTGGCAAAAACATCAAGAGCTAGCACTCAAAGAGACATGCGAATGTGATAGGGAAACCACCCATTAGCATAGAACCAAAGCTTGGAGCTTAGAGGAAGACACAAAGCCAAAAATGGAGGACCTCCACACAGAGCATGAAAATAATTTAGGGTTAAAATTGGGTAAATTGTAGTTGAGCATGATTTAATGAAATTGGATGATTTAGTATGCTTAAATGTTGTTGAATTGAAGATTGATTGGATCAATTTCAAGAAATTATGTTTGGAACATTTTTCCCCAATTTTTGGAGGCTTGGCCGAACTGATGAATAGCCCTAATGTCTTGGATTTTTTGTTTTTTGGTTCATTGGATGAGTTGGAAACAATTAGGAATGTGGATTTAATATTTAATTGGATTCAATTGGATTGGATTTTATATAGCATGTATATGGGTTTGATTTTTGATAAATTGTGTTGGACATGATTTAATGATGATAAGCATGATTAATTAGGCTAATTTGGTGTTTTGGAAATATTGATTTGGGTAATTAATTATGCTATACACTTGGAATAATTAAATTGTGAAATTGGATTTTCTAATTTAATTAAATTGGGCTAATTTTGGAAATTGGGCTTGTAATGTTGTAAATGGGCTTATTGGGCTTGGTTGTACTAAGTTAAGTTTAGGCTAAATTGGTTGGATCCAATTGGGACCAAAACCGCTTCCATAAAGCCCAAATGCGACTAATGGACCTTTAATTATTTAATTGGGCCTAATGGGCCTAAATTGATTTCTAGGCTTATGGGGTTACTCCTTCATTGGGCTTTGGTTATTGGGTTTGACCCAAGTTGACCAAAAGTCCACGCCTTAAAGAAATTAATTAAAAGCCCATTGGACTTTAATTAAATAAACGTTGGACGTTAATCGGGCTTTGAGACCCGTAACGATTAAATTTGGAATTAAGTGGTAAAGGTTTATTAATAAAGTGTAATATTTAATTTGGAATTAAATAAAGAATTAGTATTAAATAAAATTGAATTGGATTTAATTATGTAGTTTAATTTAATTCGATAATTCGTACTTTGAGTACTTATTCGCAAAATGAGTTTGACTCGAGCAAAATCAAATCGTTGTTTGAACATTGGATGGTCATTAATTATAAGATTAATTAATTTGATTAGATTGATTGATAACATGCTTGTGTGAATACATGGTTGTGATGCATGAATAATGTATATCAGATGGATATTAGATGGGTAGGGTAATTTTAGAAATTGTTGTAATAAATTTGGAATTTATTAATTGGACCTGCGTGTCCAGCCTTATAACCTCCTTACTCTTTGTATTCTCTTCTCACCTATTCCCATCAATGTAAATGAGGTTTCTTTAGAAGTGTAGTGTAACGGGTAGAAGCAATACATGTGCTAGCGGGAGAGAGGAAAGAGAGAGATTTGATCTAGGATCAATGTGTTAAGTATCCATCCGCATATCATTATTATTTTATTATTCTCGCTTTATTATGTATTTAGAATGCATGTTTAAGGGTGTATGATGATGAGACCTTAACAAATATAATAAATTGGTTGCCAATTTGCATGCGAAAAACCCTCACAAAATATTAAGCATTTTTCCTTCCATTGAGTGATTCTTACTCAAGATCCAAGACTGGCATTGGCTTGTTGGCCAAAGTCAAGGCCTTTGTCCGTCGAGGATATGTTTGAATCATGAGAGCTTTGTTACATATTGGTATCTTGTCCAAGTTGTGGTTTGTTGGCCAAAGTCAAGACCACTTCTTATCCATCGACATTGATTACGAAGCTTTCCATGGTCAATGTGTTCCGCTTAACTGGGATCACTAAGTTTGTTGTGCCAAAGCCAAGGCTTAGTGATTCAGAGGAAAAAAGTTAGGCAATATATTGGATATATTGGCATATATAAGATATATGTTTCGAACTTGGATGTCCCCCTACTGGATCTAGGAATTGGATCGGATCCAATTGATCTTAGAGATCTACCTAGTTAATTATCATACAATTTGTTGGCCAAAGTCAAGATTGTGTGATATTTAACGGGATCCTAGCCAGCTAGGAAACATGGTTTCCTGAGCACTCGACAGAGGGTTAGAGGCTCGCTGAAAAATAGTGGGAGGCAAGAATTGAATTTGCAATATTCGTTTAATTACTTGCCATACGCGCTCAATCAAATATCATTCGTCAAATAAATTAAATGTTAGTTGGACTAATATTTAAATTGTTGTTTTAATAAACAGTTAGACTGTATTCAAACTAATTAAATTATAATTGATTAAATAGTTGGACTATAGTAATCATTATAATGAATAGTACCAAAATCGTTGATTAAATAGTTGGACTATTAGAATCAAGATATAATTGAAATATTGACATTTAAAACATAATCCTAGACATTTAAATGATTTAATTTTCAAATTGGGAATAAAATTTCAGGATGGTCCTGGAAAATAATAAGTTACTTTATTTGATAAAATAACATATTAGGCCTAAGCCCGTAGTTAAGCAAATAGTGGAGCATAATCTTTGGAAGATTTATGTGATGATAACTTTAGTGCTTAATCCATTAAGCTTGTCGCGGTAGACTCCTTAATTTCTTAATCAGAACTAAGGATTAGATCCTTAAAGTATGATAATGAAATTGAAGGATCTTCAAAGAATCTATCCTTAGAATCTTAGAAGTACTAAATTGCAACAATTACTCTTGGAGAGTTAATGGCTATTCTCAATGAGATAAAGCCAAACTTTGCAATAAGGCAAGTAGTGCAAGGAGCACCTTACTTCGATATTCTAGAGTGCCAAGGCTTGGCCAATGGCTTTTGGAATATTGAAAAAGGGCAAAGGCAAAATCATTATAATCTTCTAGGAAGATAATGGACATATCCCAAAATGTCTGCCTAAATTGTGGCAAACGGGATCGCGGAAGCGTGACTGCCGTTTGAACAAGGCAGACATGAAGGAATTGAAGACGAGCAAGGCTCTGACTTCAAATATGTTTGTCATAAATATGTTCACTACTAGTATTAAAATTGGATTTTAAATACTTAGTGTGATACATAAATATATACTGATGTTCAGAATCTTCTATGAGTAAGATACTGACTTCAGATTGAGATTTCTCTGCGAATCGAAAATGGGATGAAAGTCGCTGTTTTGACCGTAGTAACCTAATTTAGGAACTACCCTTCGGGTGTGTACCTAAATTTGGAAACCGTTATAATGTAACTAGTTTGACTAGATACATTATCTCTGTATCAGTGTTTGACCCGCTGCGGGTGAACCTTTATATTCTAGAACACTAAAGTGTTTCATTATATAAAGATGATATTGAGATAAACACATTAGATGTGAATAACAGAATTTATATTTTGAATATAAATAAATCTCAAACATGTAACATGACAAACAAATAGCTCAAACTGATTTGATCAGATGAAACATATTGTGGCATTGTTGTCTGGGACACAATTACACAAGACTCGTATATCCGTACTTTTGAAGAGTGGGTACTAGGACTGATTTGATTCCAATCAAATAAAGTCTACGAATCTAGTTTATTGGGCAAAGTGCCTATAACACATTTACTTGGTAAAAGTGCAAATGCCACCGATCTGTTAGCCCTAATTCGTAGTGAAGCTAGTGGGCCCATGTCTAGCTAGGCTAGATGTGGACATGAATATTTCGTGACCTTTACGGGTGTGGCATCTCGTTATGGTTATGTGTTTGTTTTGAAACACAAATCGAAAACCTTTAAAGTTTTCGACACGAAATAGACAAACAGACCGTCTAAAGTATTAATCCGTCGCGGTTAGACCGTAATGGAAAATACTTAAACAGTAAGTTTCTAATATACTTGAAAGAGTATAGTATTCTTTCAATGAGGACTCCTTTCGGAACATATTAATTTGACGGTGTGTCCGAATTGAGTAACCGAATTTTGTTGGACATGATAAGGTTAATCATGAGTCGCTCTGAGCTACCATTTCCTTCAACGGATAAGCATTAACAGTGAAAAACTTATTTTGAATAAGGTTCCATAAAAATCTGTTTGACAGAATTCATATTAGATATGAACAGGAAAGAAACCGGGTTTTCTCATTCCTGAAAATTTGGGTATGCTATGTATATGTTTGGATGATACCAAACTAGAACCCAAATTGGATAAGTGCCAATTGTAGGTTATCCTAGGGAAACCAAAGTATAGTACTTATACATCTCACAAGAGAACAATTCAATTGTTGCTCACCATGCGGTTTTCCTAAGAAGAATACTGATATGCAGTGGTAAGTGGGAGGATAGTAAAACTCGATAAAATTCGGAGTAATACTGTTCAAGGCACCGAGTCCTTATTGGAACACAAATAGTTCATCAATGATGAAACTATACCAGTAATTTTTGAAAACACAAGAACCACGTATGTCAGAGAGAGTCAGAAAACAACCTGGGGTATGGGTTTCTGATCTCATCACTCATAAAGATGTCAATCTTATTGAGGTATACCAACTGACTACGTATGAGGAAGTGATACAAGGTATCGACTCCCTATTTATGGCAAAGTGTCATGATATCCGAAATGGATTCCATGTAAATCAACAAGTTTGGATACTAGTTGATGTACCGCAAGGCATTGTGCATAATGGTACTATATAATTCTTCAAGGAAGACATACGTGGAAGGCAACGTACCAACGTACTAAGCTAGGCTTGTAGCGAAAAGGTATCGTTGTATACATTGTGTTGATTACAAAAAAATCTTTTAATTGTTGCCACGTTAAATCCATTTGGAGAATGCTTGCTGTCGCTGTATGTTTCATTTATGAAATATGATAGCTGAACAGGAAAATCGCTTTCCTGAAAAGGAAACCTTTTGGAGGATGTTTACAATATCCTGTCGGTTTTGTCGTACCAAAACTAGCAAACAAGGTTTGCAGGTTAATCGATCCATGTTTGGATTGAAGCAAGCATTAGGTTCTTAGAATTATCATTTTGATATAATCATAATGGTATATGATTTAATTCAAAACAAAAATGATTCATGTGTATATAAGAAGGTTAGTGGGAGCGCACTGACAGTGGTTGTCCTAGAAATAATGATAATAAATCATTTCTTGGAAATGATATTCCCATAATATAATCGGTGAAAGCTAGGCTTTCGAGAAAACTCTCCGAGAACTCGTACATTGAAAAATGTACGTGACCTGGTGTCTCATACGCTTTGAGCATATGGAGTCACAAACATGCCAATCCAAGTGATAATCACTGGATTGATATTAAGAACATCCATTAGTTTCTTAGAGAACTAAGGATGCTGTCTTATACTATGGAGATTGAGAACTTGAAGTGACTGGGATCACTGTAGCAAGTTTCCTAACCGATAAAACGACTATAAGTAGCAAATGGTACTATACAGTTTGAATAACGGAACAGTGAGCTGGAAATCTTCCAAGCAAGATACTGTTACCGAATAAACAACAAATGCGGGTTATTGCTGCAGCTGAGGCAGCAATAGAAGACTTCTGGGCCGATACTAAATCTAATTAGATTAGATATAGTTCTTTTAGCAGCTGAGCTAGGCTACAGCGCAGGCTAAAGAATTAATGGTCTCATCAACGATCCAGATACATACTTCGATTATTCATCTGATTCGTTCGAATTGTACATCGTGGCGATGTGATAATCGAATAAATCGCATAAGATGATAATCATGCAAATCCACTGACAAAAGACTTTCTCAACAGTTTGAGCCAACCGTACATAGTTCGGGTGTCAAACACTCGAGTGACTGGCTAGAGGCCAAGTGGGAGATTGTTGGACAATTATGACCCATAGCGTCACTAATTATACAGATCATGGTGTTGTTGTACATATTAACTATGTGACAAAAGAGATTGCTCTCTTATCATTTGTGATTAGATCACCAAGATGTATAAATGATAGGAGGTCCCTGTGATTTGTTCCTGGATTTAGAAGATATGAGACAGTGTCAATCCACGAAGGATAAATCATTAAATATCCCTAGTCTGAGTATTATCGAGATTGGACATCGATAAATGCGTAAAAGACTAGTATTACACTTGTGCGCGTTGTGAGGGCACACGACATAGTTCTAATATATTTGGGTATAGGATACTCATGCAAGTGTAATAGGAGGTTGTGTTTTACTGATGGTACGGGAAACAGCTTCGTTCTGGATAGACCCCATCGGAATTCCATTGGTAGTATGACTATGTGTCTATGGAAGTCCGAAATCAGGGTAGGTGTATTTGGTCTTAACCTGAGACTTGCACCGCTATTACTTGCGACAATCAATATACTTTGGTTTTGGTCGTCCAGGGCTTTAACAGGTTCTGTGTACGCCTCTGCTGGGTATATTGAGAATCATAGTGTGTTGGGTGTGATGTCAAGACGGAAGTATCACTCCAGTCATAGTGGAGATGATGTCACGTAGGATACGGTACTAGTACTCTTAAGTACTGCATTCATCGGGATATTTTGACTAGGTCATGTATATCCGATTATAGGGACTAGTTACCAGACATCCGACATGTGCTTTGTACGGGGCTGACACAATTCTAGCCTCAGGCCTAACACGTGACATCCGATACTAGATCGAGATATGCAATACTACGTATACTACGCCTGATATAGATCGCTTATTCCTGTAAGCATATTTCTGGAGAATTGGGTAGGCATGGCGCTTTGCTAGAAGCCAACCTTGTCTTGTTAATCGGTACAAACGTAGTACTAGGTACTTACGTGTTCGGATAGTCCGACGACCGTATTTACTGCCAACATATCTGGGGATCTCATGGGTCGCTTCCCGAAGATTCACCGATGATGTATGACTCGCACTTTTATTAATCTGGGATTAATTAAAAGAGAGAGAAAATTATTCTGGGATTAATTACGGAGATATTTTATCTGGGATAAAATATCATTAAAAGGGAGATAACGATTAATTTGTAATTAATCGATAAAATAATATATTCGATATATTATACGAAATTGGATTTCGACGCGGAATTGAAATTAGATTTTAATTCGGGCGAACGAATTAATTTAGAATTATTTCGTTAGCGACGTGAATAGTGATTTCGCTAGGCATAATCATTTAATTACGTCGCAATAGAAAGTTCGTTAATTTGGAATTAGCGAACCCGAGCCCGTGAGTGTTTTCGAGCTCATTCACATTTCGAATTCGAGTGCAGCACGTAACTCACATCAAGCGTCAAATCGCTAGTCACATTTAACGTCACATCATTCGTCAATTAAGTGATAGATGTCTTTCACTTTGAGTGATTGACACCAGTCACTATTCAGGAGTGATGTGAGTTGATGGAAAGCTGAATGACATTTATTGTTATTTTAATCATTTGTATATGTTTTATTTTGATTTTTGAAATCAAAGGAAGTGTATTAGATACACTTAACACATTACAACACATATCCATCTCTCTCTCTCCTTGGTTCACGAATTTGGAGCCAAAATTCTTCTTCTTCTTTCTCGGCCAATATGCCATTTTTCTTCTAAAAAACTCACTGGTTTGACCGTGAAAATGGAGGAAAAAGGGAAGCAAAGTGTGATGTTTTTATGGCAAAAACATCAAGAGTTAGCACTCAAAAAGACATGCGAAGGTGATAGGGAAACCACCCATGAGCATGAAACCAAAGCTTGGAGCTTGGAGGAAGATACAAAGCTGAAAATGGAGGACCTCCACACAGCTCACTGCCGAGCTTGACAGAGGGCAGAAAATGAAGTTTTGTTGTCCACTACATCGCTCAACCAATCGATGTGAGTATTCATCAATTCCTCGATTGTATTCACTTGTATTTTCATTGCTTGAAATTATCTTGGGAAGCTTAGAGAATTCCAACACATATCTCATATGGTGTCTGTTGTACAGACTTTGACGGAACCTTATTCAAAATAAGAATTGCATTGTTTAATGCATATCCCCAAAAGGAAATATGTAGCTCAGTGCGACTCATCATAGACCTTACCATGTCCAACAAAGTTCAGTTTCTCCGTTCGGACACACCGTTTAATTGCGGTGTTCCAAGAGGAGTCCACTGTGAAAGAATACCATATTCTTTCAAGTAATCTAGAAACTCATTGCTCAAGTATTCTCCACCACGGTCCAATCGTAATGTCTTTATACTCTTGCCGGTCTGTTTTTCAACTTCGTGTCGAAACTCTTTGAATTTCTCAAAATTTTCCGAATTGTGTCTCATAAGATAAACATAACCCTAACGAGATGCATCATCCGTAAAGGTTACGAAGTATTCGTATCCACCTCTAGCCTGGCTAGACATGAGCCCACATATGTCACTATGAACGAGGGCTAACAGTTCGGTGGCGCGTTCACCTTTACCGCTAAAAGGTGATTTAGGTATTTTTCCTAATAAGCAAGATTCGCAGACGTCATATGAATTTGGATCAAATCCGTCCAAGTACCCACTCTTCGAAAGTGTGGATATACGAGTCTTGTTTATATGTCCCAGACGACAGTGCCACATATAAGTTTTATCTTTGTTACTCATTTTAAGCCTTTTGTTTGTTATATTATATGTTTGAGATTGATTTATATTCAAAATATAAAGATCATTATTGCAACAGCTGTGCAAATTTCTACATCATTTTTATACATAAAACACCCAGTGTTCCTGAATACAAAAGTATACCCACATTGGGTTAACATAGATACAGGAATAATATTTCTAGTCAAACTAGGTACATAATAACAGTCATTAAGTTCAAGTACATGCCCCGAGGGCAATTCTAAACCAAAAGTGCCAACGGCCAAAACGGCGACTGGTGCCCCATTTCTGACGCGTAGATCAATCTCCCATGAGGCCAGTCTCCTGCTAATCCACAGATCCTGCACATCAGTACATATGTGAGTACCACAACCAGAATCCAAAATCCAATTTTTAAAACTAGAAGTAGTCATGTTTATTTTAATAACAAACATACCTGAAGCCGGTGCCTTTCCCGCTTTAATCTCCTTTTGGAGCGCCTTGTACTCGCGGCAGTCACGCTTCCAGTGACCCCGCTTGCCGCACTGGAGGCAAACATCTTGAGATTTGTCCTTAGGCTTCCCAGAAGCCTTTGACGATTTGGCCTTGCCCTTTCTTTTATGCTTCTTCTTCTTCACACTTCCAGTCACCTTGGGCCCAACCCTCGGTGTCTGAGTTGTCGAAGCAAAGTGCGCCTCGCACTTTTTGCCTTTAAGTAGCTCCTTCTCAGCTTCCTTGAGAATTGACAACAACTCTCCAAGAGTATCATCTGAGTTCATCAAGTTATAGTTTATGATGAACTGTCTCCAAGTATCGGGGAGATTACAAGATCATATCTATGGTAATCTCAGCCTCTAAGACTATCCCCATCTCAGCCAGCTCATCTATGTCAGCAATCATCTGTACCACATGGGACTCAATAGACATGCCTTCTAACATACGTGAACGAAAGAGCTTCTGTGTTAACTCATATCTCTTCGACCTTCGGTTAGATCGGTGAAAATTGTGCAACCTCGCCAACATGTTATAGGGATCCAATTCCATGTTCTGTCGACGGAAATGCTGAGTCATAGAAGCAAGCATAATAGACTGAGCAGTATCATTATCATCGCTGTGAGTCTTCCAAAGTTCCAGCTCAAGTAACTGATCAGGTTTGGGCTTAGGCCCAAGAGGTGTCTGTATAGTATATAGCAGCCTCTCGGCTCCAAGGACTATCATCAGATTCATTTCCCAATCAGCAAAGTTCATGCCCTTGAAGACATTTTCGCCCATGATAATGTCTCGGACATTTCCATTTCCTGTCATCTTGATTACGATAGTCCAACTATCTAATCAATGATATATGGGTACAGTCTAACTGTTACAAGAAAAATAATATTATATTAGTCCAACTAATAAAATAATTTAAGGAAATAATTTGAAAGCGCGTAAAGCTAAATATTTGAACGAAATTGCAAATTCAATACTAGCCTCCCACTATTTTTCGGCGAGCCTCTAACCCTCTGTCGAGTACTCGGGAAACCCAGTTTCCTAGTGGGCTAGGATCCCGTTAAATAACACACAACCTTGACTTTGGCAAACAAGCTGTATGATATTTAACTAGGTAGATCTCGAAGATCAATTGGATCTAATCCAATTCCTAGATCCGGTAGGTGGACATCCAAGTCCGAGACATATATACAGTATATATGCCAATATATCTAATATATTTTCCTAACCTTTTTCCTCTGAATCAACTAAGCCTTGGCTTTGGCACAACAAGCTTAATGATTCTAGTTAAGCGGGACCTATTGACATGGAAAGCTTCGTAATCAATGTCGATGGACAAGAAATGATCTTGACTTTGGCCAACAAATCACAACTTGGACAAGACACCGATATGGAACAAAACTCTCATGATTCAAACACATCCGTAATTGAGAAAGGTCTTGACTTTGGCCAACAAACCAATGCCAACTTTGGATATTAAGTAAGAATCACTCAACGGAAGGAAAAACGCTTAATATGTATTGAGGGTTTTTCGCGTAAATTAACAACCAATTTATTATCTTTGTTAAGGTCTCATCATACACCGTTAAGCATGCATTTCTAAAAGCATAATAAGGCGCGGAAAGTAAATTAATAACGATATGCGGATGGATATTTAAACAGATTGTTCCTAGAACAAATCACTTCATTTCCTCTCCTCGGCTAGCACTATTCTACTTCTACCCAATTACATAATACAATAATAGAAACCTCATTACATTGAGGGGAATTAGGTGAGAAGATAATACAAAGAAATAATGAGAGATAAGGCTGGACACGCAGGTCCAATTTATAAATTCCAAATTTACAACACTTTCTAAAATTGCCCTTTCCCTTCTATTATCCATCCGATATACGCTATTCATTCAACACATCCATATATTCATTCATAGCATGCAATTCAACCAATCTAATCCAATTAATTAGTCTTTAATTATGTGATCATCTAATGTTCAAACAATGATTTGATTTTTGTGCGAGTCCAACTCGTTTGCGAATAAGTACTTAAAGTAGGAATTCTTGAATTATATCGAACTACTCGTTAAATCTAATTTAATCCGTATTCAATACTAATTCATCTATTTAATTCCAATTAAATATCTACACCTTTTAATGCACTTTAATGACTAAGATTCCAAATCTAATCTTATCGGGTCTCAAAGCCCAACTTACATCCAATGTTCGTTTAATTAAAGTCCGATGGGCTTTCAATTGATTTCATAAGGCATGGGCTTTGGTCAATATGGGTTAAACCCAATTACCAAGCCCAATTAAGGAATCACCCTCATTTGCCAAGAAAACAATTTTAGCTCATAAGGCCCAATTAAACTTTTAAAGCCCATTTATTACATTTGGACTTAATGGAATGATTTGGGCCCAATTTGGATCCAATCCAATTGGCCTAAACCAACTTGGCCCAACCAAGCCCATTATGCCCAAATATAACATTTTCAAGCCCAATTAACCAAATTTTAAAATTCCAAATTTTATAACTTAATTAATTAAAGTGTAATACATCAATTAATTAACTAAATCAATATTTCCAAAATACAATTTAACCAATTAATTATGTATCCTATTTGTTCAACTAATGTCCAACATTCTTGAATCAAAAAATCAAGTCTTTACATGCCATCAATCTCTCGGCCAAGGTAGGGATTTTTGTCCGAATTCGTTTTTCAATCCGATTGAATTTTAAATCGACATTCCCAATCGTTTCAATTCATCTAATGATCATCAAAATAAAAAATACCAAGAACCTAGGGTAAGCTATGCATTCGGCCAAGCCAATCCAAGGGGCAAAAATTGATCCAATCAATATTTCAAGAAATTGATCATATACAACTTCATAAAATCATCATACAAGCATATTCAATCAATCAATTTTATTAAATCATGCTTACATTGATTTTACCCAAATTTTACCCTAAAACATTTCATGCTTATTTTGGCTCACTGATACCATTGTTGGTTTTCTATGATTAGTCCCAAGATCAAATAAGCATAAAATCATGAATGAATAACAAAGAAGTGAGGCGGAAAACACACTTACATTGAGAGGTTTATGGAAGCGTCAAACAACAAAATTTCTCCTCCAAGAAGTCCAAGAATTCGGCCAAGATGAAAGCACAAGCTCCAAGCTCCAAGCTTTGTTTTGTCTTTCCAAGCTCTTGAATAGGTTTCCCTAACACCTTGATATGATCCTTGAAGAGTGCTAGCTCTATGAAAGACTTTGCAACAAAAATCTTTTTATCTCCTTCTTAGAACCTCACGGCAAAAGAAAGAAAATGGAGAGGGAAAATCTTCACTGCATTCCGCAATTTAGAGAGAATAGAAGCCTGTGTGTATTTGTTTCAAAAACAATAATAATGATATACCAAAAAAATGGATTTGGTATATGTCACCCATTTGCTTTGACTTTGGAGTGTATTACATTCTTTCACCAACTCACCTAAACACATCAACCTAAAGCAATGAAAGGTGACATGTGATGTGATGGTTGATGTGATATGTGGGCCCCACTCGATTCCGAATGCGAGTGGGCCCACAAACACTCCTGGGCTCGGGTTCGCTAATTCTGAATTAATAAACTTTCGTCGCGACGTAATTAAATCGAATTTAATTAAATAATTAAGCCTAGCAAAATTACTATTCACATCGCTAACGAATTAATTCTAAATTAACTCGTTTGCCCGAATTAAAATCTAATTTTAATTCCGCATCGAAATCTAATTTCGAATAATATATCGAATATATTATTTTATCGATTAATTCCAAATTAATCTTTCTCTCTCTTCAAATAGTACTTTATCCAAGATAAAGTCTCTCCGCAATTAATCCCAGATTAATTAAGCTCGAATGATACGTCATCGGTGAATCTTCGGGAAGCGACCCAAGAGATCCCTGGATAAGTTGGTAGTAAATCCGGTCGTCGGACTATCCTAACACGTACGTACCAAGTACTATGTTTTTACCGATTTACGAGACAAGGTTGTCTTCTAGCAAAGCACCATGCCTACCCAATTCTCCAGAAATATTCTTAATAGAATATACGATCTATATCAGGCGTAGTATACCGTAGTATTGCGTATTGCGATCCACTATCGGATGTCACGTGAAAGGCCTGGGGCTGGAATAGTGTCTGCCCCGTATGAAGCACATATCAGATATCAAGCAACTAGTCTCTTTGTATCGGATAATCATGACCTTGTCATATTATCCCGATGGTTGCAACACAATAGAGAACCAGTTCTGAATCCCTGCGTGATCATCATCTCCATATGTCTGAAGTGATACTTCCCTCTTGACATCACATCCAATACACTACGATTCTCAATAAACCCAGAAGAGGTGTACACAGAACCTGTTAAATCCCTGGACGACCAAAACCAAAGTTTACCGATTGTCGCAAGTATTAGCGATGCAAGTCTCAGGTTAAGACCAAATACACTTACCCTGAAGCGGACTCCCATAGACACATATACATACTACCAATGGGTCTATCTAGAGCGAAGCTGTTTTCCGTACCATCGGTAAAACACAACCTCCTATCGCACTTGCATAAGTATCCAATACTTAAATATATGAGAACTATGTCGTTATGCCCTCACAACATGCACAAGTGCAATACTAGTCTATTCCGCACTATCGATGTCCAGTCTCGACAATACTACGACTAAGGATGTTTAATGATTAAACCTTTATGGATTGATACTGTCTCATATCATCTCAATCCGGAACTAATCATAAGGACTTCTACCATTTCTATATCAAAGTAAATAAATTACGAAACGGTAAAAGGCAATTTCATTACAACATAGTTAATTTTGTACAAAAACAGAATGTCTTTTACAAACAGTGACGCTATGGGTCATAACTGTCCAACATAGAGGCTCTCCGAAAAATAGTGGGAGGCAAGTATTAAATTTGCAATTTCATTTAGATACTTGCCAAAACGCGCTCATTTCATTCTTCATCATTATTTAAATATATATTAGTTGGACTAATATTTAATTGTTGTTTTAAAATTAAACAGTTGGACTGTGTTCAAACTATTTCATTTATAGTTGATTATATAATGGATTATAGTAATCAATATATTTGGATTTAACCAATCAATTATAGTTGATAATATAGTTAGACTACAGTAATCATCATATTTAATTGTACCCAAAATCGTTGATTAGATAGTTGGACTATTGGAATCAAGATAACTGAAAGATTAGCGTTAGGACATAATCCTGGGTGAAAATGTCTTTAAGCGGCTTTAATTTTTCAGATCGAGAATAAAACCTCAGGATAGTCCTGGGAACTGAAAAGCTACTTTATTTGATAGAGTGACGTCTCGGGCCTAAGCCCGGAGTTCATCAAATAGTACAACATGATCTTTGGAAGATTCATGTAATGATAATTTTAGTGCTCAATCCGTTATGCTTGCCACAAAGACTCCTTAATTTCTTCGTCAGAACTAAGGATTAGATCCTTATAGTATGATATTGAAATTGAAGGATCTTCATAGATCTATACTTAGATCTTAGAAGTACTAATTGCAATAGAAAACTCTTGGAGAGTTAATGGCTATGCTCAAGGAGACAGAGCCAGAGTTTGCAAAAGGGCAAGAAGCGCAAGACGCATCTTACTTCAATATCCCAGAAGGCCAAGGCTTGGCCGAAGGCTTCTGGGGTGTGGAAAAGGGCAAAGGCAAAAATTTTCACAGTCTTCTAGGAAGACAAATGACATATCCCAAGATGTCTGCCTAAATTGTGGCAAACGGGGTCACTGGAAGCGTGACTGCCATATGGACAAGGCGGACATAAAGGAAGTGAAGACGGGCAAGGCTTCGTCTTCAGGTATGTTTGTTATAAACATGTCCACTACCAGTTTTAAAATTGGATTTTAGATACTGGATGTGGTACATCAATATATGTACTGATGTGCGGGATCTGCTGATAAGCAGGAGACTGGCTTCAGATGAGATTGACCTGCGAGTCGAAAATGGGACGAGAGTCACTGTTTTAACCGTAGAAACCTAAGTTTAGGAACTACCATTTGGGTATGTACCTAAATTAGGAAACTGTTAAAATGTACCTAGTTTGACTAGAAACATTATCTCTATATCTAAGTTTAACCAGTTGCGGGTATACCTTTATATTCTAGAACACTAAGTGTTTTATTTTATAAAGATGATATTGAGATAAGCACATTAGATGTGAATAACAGTATTTATATTTAGAATATAAATGAATCTCAAATGTATAGCATGACAAACAAATAACTCGAACTGAATTAATCAGTTGCGACTTATTTGTGGCATTGTTGTCTGGGACACATTAACAAGACTCGTATATCCACACTTTCGAAGAGTGGATACTAGGACGGATTTGATTCTAATTCAAATGATGTCTACGAATCTAGTTTATTAGGCAAAGTGCCTAAAACACCTTTTACTTGGTAAAAGTGCAAGTGCCACCGATCTGTTAGCCCTCGTTCATAGTGCCGTAAGTGGGCCCATGTCTAGCTAGGCTAGAGGTGGATATGAATACTTTGTAACCTTTACGGATGTGGCATCGCGTTACGGTTATGTGTATCTTATGTAACACAACTAAGAAACTTTTGAGTAATTCAAAGAGTTTCGACACGAAGTATAAAATAGATCGGCAAAAGTATTAAGACATTACAGTTGGACTGTAGTGGAAAATACTTGAACAATAAGTTTCTCAATTACTTGAAAGAGTATAGTATTCTTTTATAGTGGACTCTTCCCGGAACACCTCAATTTGATGTGTGTCCGAACAAAGAAACCGAATTTTGTTGGACATGATAAGGTTAATTATGTAGGAAACGCTTTCCTCGTGCAGCGGAAGCGAGTTAGGCACTCGGGATCGACCTTGAAAAAATTTTCTGCCCTTCTCAATTTAATCCATAATTTCTCTGCCAAAAATTTCAGATCCGAATAGCGCACATATATTATTCACTGCCTAATTCACATTAGGCTGCGACCATTCATATCTCATGCATTATCATCAACTAGTCACGCACATCAACCATTGATCATGCGCCAAACATGTCTTGATCTGCTTCACACAGGTGCTGATTTGCTTCATACATGCGCTTTAGCCACATCCATATCAGTTCCAAGTGCATGCGTGGCATGGACTAGCTCATGAGCCATGGTATCAGCACCTGCCTTGGCCAATCTCCATGCGTACTTGTTCTTTGTTTGCGCATGATCATATTCCAACATTAAGCCACACATATGCATATAATAAGCCACACGTGAATCATATATGTATTGTGAATAAGCAACACACATGCATATAAATAACATATAAATAAGCATGAGAATTATGATCAGCCAAAAGTTACTAGCCTTTGATCACGTTCAGACCATTGATCGATTTCCTTTGATGCATGCACTTAGTTGCCATGAGTTTGTGTGATTGGATCAGATCTACCATTTGATCTTCCGAGCTATGTCTCGTAACCAACGGAAGGTAGGGTGGGCTACACTCACAAGATAAATCCCTAAACCTTTTAGAGATTCTTTCACACTTTATTTATTTTTCTTGTTTTTCTTTTCTCAACTATTGAGAGAAAATGAGGAAGAAGATGGAGGCTAGGGTTTTCAAGAATTAGTGTGACCAAAAAGAAAATCAAATTTTCTTTATATACTTAGGTCAAATTGTTTCCAAAACAAAACAATCACTCCCCCCTCATCCAAAGCAAGAATCGACCAAGGCTAAGATTTTTCTTTAATTTTGTAACATCTAATATTTAATTACCATAATAAAAAGATATTACAAAAATTAAATATGTCATTACCTTTCAAAAAGGTGTAACATTCAAGTAAGATATTTAATTGCCAAAACAAATAAAATTCTTCCTTTTTCTTTTTCTCCAAAATCGGCAATGGCATATTTTTCTTTATTAATTTTGCAACATGTGATATTAACTTTCCATAAAGTCAAAGATGTTACAAAATCAAAAAAATTAATGCCATTATAGATTTGTAACTTCCAAAATTAAATCAAGGGTTTCCAAAACCCATAATTTAGAAATTACAATCTTAGTCTTATTAAATTATATCATATATATAATTTAATCTTTTGTATTTAATAATCATCATATAATTATTAATACCATACATTAACTTTTAATATATAGTTTCAAGTGTGACAAATAATATTATTAATCATATTAATAATATTTATACATATGTAAGTATATAATTGGACTATCCAATTATACTAAATCCGCTATAGTATATTGAGCTAGCACGGGGACCAAATGGACCTACGGTTCCGAGCTCCAATAATCTTGAAATATTAATTAAGCTCTTAATTAAATATTCCGAATTATTAACTCCGGGTTATTCCACTAAAAACCCGAAGTTGCACTCTCGTTGCCGCAGATGATATATTAAGCCGAACCAAGTTGGTGTCCATCAATATAGTCATTACATACGAATTGACCCTTCACGAGTATATCGTAATTAGAGTCGGGTCATAATGTCCGTTATACCCCTATAATTATTTTTTACCTTAAGTACCATTGATTCTCTAATGAACGATTTATTCATAACTATTATGAATTTTAATCTTTCTATTCGTAATAGAAAGACTTGAGCGCTCAAATTGATCAAGCACCGAATCAACCCTTAAAAAAGATACTCCTTTACTTCGTGCAAGGAGTGAACTCCATGTCTATGTAAAATGTTCCCAGCTACACAGCATACCATGCCCCCAAAGTACGTAGCTATTGGTTGGGACTGCTACACCAACCTCACATTTGTAAATCAAAGGACATGGCCTCTCATGTAGGAGTTCATAGTACACTCAAGATTAAGATCAATCCATATATGACCATCTAGTAGATCGAAATGACTTTCTTAGTTTAACGGATTTTATAAGAATGTCATTTCCATCTGGGTCCAGTCCTATATGATCGCATCATACAAGGTGTCTCCATTCTCATGTCTCTACTTGGAGGATCAGGATCAAGATCGTCATACAAATATAGAATGGACCGCAGCTATAGATAAACCACAAAAAAAGTACCCGTTTTGTTTGCTATCTATGGACTATTTAAGATTACTAACTTCAGACTTAAATCATCTTGTGTATGACACTCACACACTAAGTCTGAATGCACATAAGTAATCTAGGGTATTTAAGATGATATATAATATGCGAAAATTAAACAAACAATTTGATAAATGAATAATGCATCTTATTATTTCAAAACTCATAAAACCGTTTACATCACATGTAGCTCTAGGGCATACATTCCAACAAATTATGAGTCGCTCTGAGCTACCATTTTCCTTCATGGGATACACATTAAACAGTGCAATTATTATTTTGAATAAGGTTCCATAAAAATCTGTTAGACAGACTTCATATTAGATATGAACAGGAAAGAAACTGGGTTTTCTCTTTCCTGAATATTTGGGAATGCTAGGCATATGTTTGGATGATACCAAACTAAAACCCAAATCGGATAAGTGCCTAATTTGTGGGTTATCCTAGGGAAACCAAAGTATAGTACTTATACAACTCACAAGAGAACAATTTAATTGTTGCTCTCCATGCGGTTTTCCTAAGAGGAATACCTCTATGCAGTGGTAAATGGGAGGAAAGTAAAACTCGATGAAAATCAGAGTAATATTGTTCTAGGCACCGAATCCTTAATGGAACACAAATAGTTCATCAGGTATGAAATTATACCACAATCTTCGAATACACAAGAACCGCGTAAGTCGGAGAGAGTCAGAAAACAACCTGGGAGGTATGGGTTTCTGATCTCACCTCATGAAGATGTCAATCTTATTGAGAAAAATGAACCGGCTACGTATGAGGAAGTGATACAAGGTATCGACTCCTTTCATGGTAAAGTGTCATGAAGTCCGAAATGGGTTCCATGTATATCAACCAAGTTTGGATGCTGGTTGTTGTATTAGAAGGCATTGTGCCTAATGGTATTATATGTGTCTTCTAGGAAGACAAACATGGATAGCAACATACAAACGTACAAAGCTAGGCTTGTAACGAAAAGGTATCGTTATCAACATTGTGTCGATTACGACAAAACCTTTTACTCGTTACCATGATTAAATCCATTCGGATAATGTTTGCTAATGCTGCATGTTTCATTTATGAAATATGACAGCTGAACGGCAAAACCGCTTTCCTTAACGGAAACCTTTTGGAGGATGTTTACAACATCCTAACGGTTTTGTCATACCAAAGCATGCAAACAAGGTTTGCAAGTTAATTCAATCCATTTATGGATTGAAGCAAGCATTCCGTTCTTGGAACCAATATTTTGATGTAATCATAATGGTATATGATTTAATTCAAAACGAAAATGATTCTTGTGTATATAAGGAGGTTAGTGGGAGCGCACTAACAATGATTGTCCTATATATTGATGACATATCATTTCTTGGAAATGACATTCCCATAATACAATCGGTGAAAGCTTAGCTTTCCTGAAAATTCTCCGTAGACAACTTGGGAGAAACAACCTTTATTCTAGGAATAAGGATCTACTGGGATAGATATAAAAATTGTTGGCACTCTCCGAGAACTCATACATTTTGAAATGTACATGACCTGGTGTCTCATATGCTTTGAGCATTTGAGTCACAAACGGGCCGATCCAGGTGATGGTCACTGGATTGATGTTAAGAACATCCTTAAGTATCTTAGATGAACTAAGGATGCTTTTTAAATTATGGAGAAGGAGAACTTGAAGTGACTGGGTTCACCGTTGCAAGCTTCCAAACCGACAAAGACGACTGTAAGTCTCAATAAGGGTACTATATAGTTTGAAAAACGGAACAATGAGCTGGAAATCTTCCAAACAAGATACTGTTGCCGAATAAACAACAAAAGCGGAATATTGCTGTAGCTGAGGCAGCAATAGAAGCAATTTTAGATCTGTAAAATTCCTAATTAGATTAGGAGTAGTTCTGTTAGCAGCTGAGCTAGGCTACATCACATGCTAAAGAATTAATGGTCTCATCAACTATCCAAATATATACTTCAACTATTTGATCTGATTCGTCGGATCATACATCGTGGCGGTGTGATGATAGAATAAATCGCATTAGATGATAACCTTGCAAATCCGCTGACGAAAACTATTTCTTAGCAGAAGTTTGAACGACCCATGCATAGTTCAGGTGTAGAACACTTGAGTGATTGGCTATAGGCCAAGTGGGAGATTGTTGGACAATTATGACCCATAGCATCACTATTTGTACAAATTAACTATGTGACAAAGGAAATTGCTCTTTTATCATTTGTAATTGGATTACCGAGATATATAAATGATAAAAGTCCATACGATTAGTTCCGGATTAATAAGATATGAGAAAATATTAATCCATTAAGGTTTAATCATTAAATATCCCTAGTCGTAGTATTATCGAGATTGGACATCGATAATGCAGAATAGACTAGTATTGCACTTGTGCATGTTATGGGAGCATAACATCATAGTTCTCATATATTTGGGTATTGGATACTCATGCAAGTGTAATAAGAGGTTGTGTTTACCGATGGTACGGAAACAGCTTCGCTTTAGATAGACCCCTCGGAATTCCATTGGTAGTATGACTATGTGTCTATGGAAGTCCGTATCATGGTAGGTGTATTTGGTCTTAACCTGAGACTTGCATCGCTAATACTTGGGACAATCATATACTTTGGTTTTGGTCATCTGGGGCTTTAATAGGTTCCGTGTACGCCTCTTCTGGGTATATTGAGAATCGTAGTGTATTAGGTGTGATGTCAAGATGGAAGTATCACTTCAGTCATATGGAGATGATGATCACGTAGGATAAGGAACTGGTACTCTTGTATGCTGCAGCTATCGGGATAATCTGACTAGGTCATGTTTATCCGATTATAGAGACTAGTTACCAGATATCTGATATGTGCTTCGTACGAGGCAGACACAATTCCAGCCTCAGGCCTAACATGTGACATCCGATACTGGATCGTAATACGCAATACTACGTATACTACACTTGACAAAGATTACATATTCCTTAAAAGAATATTTCTGGAGAATTGGGTAGGCACGGTGCTTTGCTAGAAGCCAACCATGTCTTGTAAATCGGTAAGGATGTGGTACTGGGTACGCACTTATTCAGATAGTCCGATAACTGTATTTACTACCAAAATATCCAGGAATCTCTTGGGTTGCTTCCCGAAGATTCACCGTTGAGATTTGACTAGAACAGAAAATTAATCTGGGATTAATTATGAGAGATAAAATTAATCTGGGATTAATTACGGCAATAAATTAATCTGGGATTAATTAAAAGAGAGAATTAATCTGGGATTAATTACGTCGAGATATGGGATTAAATTCGTCGAGAAGAGAGAACTCGATTAATTTGGAATAAATCGGTAAAGTAAATTTAATAGTTAAATTAGATTTTACTATTTAATTTATTTAATTGGGCTAAAATAATATATTAGATATGTTAATTGAAATTAGATTTCAATGCGGGATTAAAATTGGATTTTAATTCAAGTAAACGAATTAATTTAGAATTAATTCGCGAGCGACTTCCGTAATAATTTTGCTAGGCATTATTATTTAATTAAATTGGATTTAATTACGTAACGACGGAAAATTCGTTTATTCGGAATAAACGAAACCAAGCCCGAAGTGTGTTGAGCGAACCACTTGATTTTTGAATTTAAAGTGCGTCCCACCAACTTACATCAACGTGTCACTATTTGTGATGGAAGTTGTTGGGAGCTTTTATGGAAACTTGTCCAACACACTTTGTATTTTCTTTTTTGGAAAAAGTATATACACCTTTTGTTTTTTGACTTTTGGTAAGTTATTTTTAGAAAACAAATACAAAAACACAAAAATGAACCCCTCTAGTTGTACAATATAGATACACTCATCAAGATTGTCATTCAAGAATACAGTCTTGACGTCCATTTGCCAAATCTCATAGTCATAATATACGGCAATGGACAGAAGAGTACATATGAATTTTAGCATGGCTATTAACGAGAAAGTTTCCTCATAGTCAACTCTTTCTTTCTAGGTATAACCCATTGGCCACTAGGCTAGCCTTGAAGGTCTGTACCTTCCCATCTGCTCCCCTCTTTATCTTATAGATCCACTTGCAAAATATGGGTTTTACCCTATCAGGTTGGTCTACAAGTTCCCAAACTAAGTTGGAGTACATAGACTTCATCTCGAGGTTCATGGCTTTGAGCCATTCCTCTTAATCATAATCATCCATTGCACTACGATAGGTTAATGGATCATCTACACTATCACTGAAAGTGACAACTTATGCCTCTCCAACTCTTAGATAGCGATCAAGTAGTCGTACAACCCTCCCATTATGTCTATGTGGTAGATTATTCTGAAAAACTTACATCTGACACTCATATATGGAAGGTATTTTGTGTTTGTCAAGTGTTGTTGATGATGGCGTGCTGGTCGAACCAGCAAGTAACTCCTCGAGTAAAACCTTACTAGGAGGTTTGAACTCTTTCATATATTCATCGTCTATAAATGTAACATTTAACGATACAACACTTTGTTATGGATATGCCTTATACCCAACTTGTGGATGGGCTATATGTACATGTATTTGTAATATTTTCATTAATTAATAAAATGTCAATCTTTATTATACGTGTCTTACATAACTTATATGAATCATCAAACACTATAATAAAGCCCTTGGAGTAATAAGATGATGGCTTCCACGCCTTATGAGAATCATTACTCTTAAACGTTCTTAATCATAGTTTTGTGAATAATCTGGGCGTTCACAAAGCAGAGAGACTAGCTGATGATATGATATGCTCTTAAGTGGGGTAGCCGATCTCATAGGCTACTAGTGGAGATCCGTCCGTTTGGTGTATCACATGGATGCATGAGTTGCTCGTGTCCATCGAACTGACCGCCGAAAGTTTTCACATGGAGTGTTTATCCCATGTTTATGTGAGAACTTTCATGTATCGATTGTATGACTAGTCCTTAGACTTGAGGTCTTTAAAATCTTATGTGTGGATCAAATAACTTTGACATTCTCATTCCTCGGTTCAAAAGATTCGGTCATAAGGGTATGATTGGGTCATTTGTTGAAACATATGAAGTTTGTAAAGATACAACAGAGAATCACCACTCTCTCAGATAATATTTTCTTATAAGAGTAGTATTCCAGTTCGCGAGTTGATATGTGTGATCAGTGCTTGAGACTATGGCCGCAGCGGAAGAATCATGTGAGATTCTTGGGTTAGCACGATTCATTACACTATCAACATCATACATTTGACTATATGGGTAGACCATTTCCATACCCTAGGTCAAACGATGGGGATACAGTGAGGCGAGGGACCGTATCATATGTAAATCGCATACAGAATGGGTATATATATTTCCTTCTCATTTGGGGGCCTTGGCATGTTGCTAGATGTCAACCTTGGTCATTGAAATCGAACGACCATCTGATCGGAGAATAATTTTTGTTCGATTAAATTATCACGATTCATTTCATGTATACTTTAAGGTGAACCCAAAAGGTCATACACAAGAAAGTCGAAATCAATGGTTAACAATTCACAATACAAATTTAACAGCATATATGATTGCTGTATGAATTGTTAATAAATGGTTCAATGTATTTAATTATTGAACAGATCATTTATGAGGTTCCATAGTGGCTTAGCGATTGGTCAATGACGATAGGGGCACTTTGGGAATTAGAATAAATAAACAAATAAATAAATAAATAAAAAACGTGTATAGTAATGTGAATAGTAATTGTTTTTAATTTGTTATTTGTTTTGAATTCCAATTCGGCCCAAACTCTTATTAAAGTTTTATAATCTCATTAAACCACTAAATTAAGATCCAATGGCTAAGATTAAATTAACTTTTATCCCACATCGGATTCTTAATTAATTTTGTTGTCTTTGGAGCACCTATATAAACCGAAAGAATTCTTTACAAATTTTTGCACCAAACCTTTCATATATTGGGTTTATATAAGTGAGCAACTCTAAATTTTAAGAGTAAGCCACTGATTTTGAGGATCCTTAAGTCTAATTGACTAGAGGAACCTCGAGTTAAAAGTTTTGAGGTATTTGCCTAGGCTAGCACCAATGGCAAAATACCTGTGCACTCAAGGCGTAGTCTTGCTGTTGAGTTTTGGCTTTGGTGTGGGCACCTTTGGAGGCCACACACTTAGGTGGCTCTTTGAAACGTGGAAGAGCTTGCTAAGTTCTGGAAAAGCTTGTAGATTGGAGGGAGGACTGGATGAGTCTTCGGTTCAAGTAAGTCTTTTTCTTTCTTTATTTTAATTAGAGTTATTATGATAGGTAGCATGTTTAGGTTTATTTTTTTTGCATGTTTTATGAGTTTTTATGCTTAGAATATATTGTAACATGCCTAGGCTTGTAGAATAATCAAAACAAATGGGTCTTGGGCAAAGGGATAGCGGCATCATAATTTCTTCTTGATTTTCCGCTGCGCACTCGCGGCCGCTTCCCAACAGTGGTATCAGAGCACCGTTTGTGTTTTGATTAGTTCTCTTTCATTTGAAGTCGAAATTGGGTGTGTAAAAGCTTAATGGAAAGCTAACACCCTGAACTTAATTTTAGGCACAATTTTTACATGATTGGTTAAGATTTGAATTGTGAAATTGCATTTAAAGTTCACGCATCTGTAAAAAAATGTGAATAGTAAATTTATTTGATTAAAATAAAATGCAATATCATAATTAATATTAATCAAAGTTATTTAATGCCTAAAATAATTCCAACATATTAAAACTCATATGCTTGATGATTCTTTGTATGATTAGAATTGGCATGATTATTTTAGGGTGAGCATCTAGAGGCTTTCTAAGGAAATAGAGAGTGTATTGTTTATCCCTTAGCTAAGTAATTATGCCGTGATGAACTTAGAGATTTATTACCTTTAAGGCTAATAGATATAAATCACTTGTTTATAATAAAAGACATCATAAAAGATACAAGTGGGGTGGGACCAAGACGTTAATAAAACTTTCCAAACTAAAGTTAATTTAACCAAAGGTGTTACTAGAGTTAGATAATGATTTGGTGTCTTCCTTCACTCACTACCTTTTTATAGCCAAAAGAAAAGCTATGAAGACATCTAGATAATCATTTACTCAAAGCTTACCTTAAAAATATTTAAAGTGTTGGACTAATTGGGAGGATCTATTATTTATTCCTGTCACCAAGGCAATAAGAGCCTAAGAGGTAAGGGTATTTAAGAGAGTTCGCTCCACCCTCCCTATAGGGAATTTTCAATGGAGGAATCCATTTGAAAGTTATTCACTTAAACTTGCTAAAATCCTCAATAATAATTTAAGTCTAAAATTTGCCTCCCATTGTAAAGTATAGACCCAAATGGCTTAAACCGTATTGGCAGTACTAGGCTTTACCAGACTGATCAATACCAATTTGTCCCTAAATCGTACTATTGACAATGGTTTGACTTTTCTGAGTCATAAGACGCATCGACCCTTAAGCATGGTCTTATAAATTAGTGGCAAAGATTGGGTGTCCATAAGGACTAGCATAAGTTATGGCATGTTTGATTGCCGAATCCAATGATCAAGGAATTGTGATATATATCATAAATTGGTTAGGAACCTACCTAATTATCGTATTTTATAACGACCGGCCCTAGTCAGAGTTATGAAATGATGATAATGGGATCATTGCCCACAAGAAATCCATCATATTGGGGTTGATACGATTTGCTTAAATTTTTAAAACAATTTAGTGGGAGCAACTTCATAATATTAAAAGCCAATGTTATTATGAAACATTAATGAAAACATATTTCTAATTTTAACATTCTCTTTTAACATGTGGGTTAAAATATTTAACAAACATTCAAATGGAAAACAGAGTATCATTTCGTTCCATCCTTGATGAGTATAAGCTCAAAGGGGAAACTACAATGACTGGTTTAGAAACCTTAAAATTTTCTTACGACAAGAAAAAAGTTTTCTATGTTCTTGAAAGACCATTTTGCCCTGAACCAACAGAAGATGCTGACCAAAAATACATTTGATGCTTGGAAGAAACACCTCGATGATGATGAGCAAGCAGTTTCCATAATGCTTGGCTCTATATCGGATGAACTTCAGAAAGCTCACGAAGATATGTATGCTCAAACCATCATCTTTCACTTGAAAGAGTTGTATGCAACTTCCGTCATACCGTGAGATTCCAAGTGGCATGTGCCTTATTCCAAACAAGGTATAAGAAATGATCTGTTAGTGGAGATATGCTTAAGATGATTCGCCACATTGAAAAATTGGCCAACCACGGGTCATCAAGGATCATGAGATAGGTCACGATCTAATTCTTCAGTCCTTACCAAAATACTTCTCTAACATTATTATGCAGTTTCATCTGTCTGATAAAGAAGCTACTTTAACAGAATTGTACAATCTGATAAAGCAAGTAGAGAAGGACTTGAAACCGGAGCTTAAAACCTCCGTCATGCTTACGGGTACGAACCTGAAGCCACGAGGCCCAAAGAAAAATAAGGGTAAGGCCAAGGCTCCAGATCACCTAAAGCCCAATGGTATGGTGGAGAAGAAAAAGTGAAAGGGGAAATGTTTCTTTTGTGGAAAGAAGGGTCATTGGAAGAAAGACTGCAGATCCTTGAAAGCCAATGAAGCTATGGAAGCCCAAGAGGCCAAGAAGCCCAATGCTTCAGGTATATTGTATATGATTGAACTATATTCTCAAAACTCTGAACCTTCAACTTGGGTGCTTGACACCGATTGTGGGACTCACTTGTGTAACAATGTGCAGGGCCTGAAAACAGTAGGAGACTCCGTCATGGGGAGGTTGACTTACGCATGGTAATGAGCAAAATTGGCTGCATTGTGCTTGGGGACTTATTCATAGTTTTACCGAATGGTTTAGTTTTAGACTTAGAAGATTGTGTTTATGTACCTTCTCTAATAAAGAACATCATTTCAATTTATTCTTTATGTAATAAAGGCTTTTCATGCCTAATAAGTGTTGGACAAAATGACCCATAGCGTCACTATTTGCACAGAACATTGTGTTTGTTGTAGCAAAATTAACTATGTAACAAGGAAATTGCACTCTCATCATTTGTGATTAGATCACCATAGATATATAAATGAAGAGAGGTCCCTATGATTAGTTCCTGGATTGAGATGATATGAGACAGTATCAGTCAACGAAGGATTAATCATTAAATATCCCTAGCCGTAGTATTATCGAG